>PVIU01000012.1:230444-493311 GCA_004026605.1 Ondatra zibethicus | reverse complement strand
CTCATCCCCAGTCCTGCTAATGCAGTCTCCTCAAACACAGCACTGGTGAAGCAAGAGAGAAGGGAGGGGTAGGGCCTGAGTTATGAGTGTCTAGGAAGAACACACACACTCACACACACACACCTTGATCAGCATATAGAACATCTCTAGGCACCGAAGCCAAGAGCCCAGACTACTCAAACGTGGTTACTCTCCCACATCCTAGGAGATGAGCTCCAGCTCTGGGGTCTCATTGGTCAGAGAGCATGCTGGCAACAGGATTGGTGAAACGTCCCGAGAAGGTTGCCAGCCAACCCCGTCTTGTTCCAACACGCATCAGTGCTGGGGGACTATTCACACTTTTCTGCCTGAGGATACGGCCTTCCTGGCATCCTCTGATCCAGGACACCTTCTGCCATGCATATCTCTTGACCCATCATTGCATGTCAGAGGGCTAGGCGGTCCTTCTGCTCTGGGACCAGTTGTTCTAGTCCAGGTCCAACTTGGGAATGTGAGCGCCTCTTTCTTGAGCACCCAATGCCTATACTGAAAACTGAACAGGAGTGCCCAAATTCCCACAGAATACTGCAAGTCCCAGCCCTCACTGCTGGAGGGGCCAGCTCAGCCTCACTGCAGGAAGCTGAAATCCCTTTCATCACTCACTAGTCACACCCCATTGATGGAAAGCCTTAATTAACCCCCCCTTTGCTCTCTGGCCACGCCTACCCCAAGGAGGCCACAGGCATTAATAAGAGGGTATAGTGGGCACAAGTGGTTGGTGGTTATCTTCGGTGTCCAGCCTATACCCCTCTGCCTTCTCCAGCCTGGCAGCTCCAGGGCCTCCTGGAGAGGCCTGGCTTCAGAGCTATAGCATGGAAGGGTTAGATAAGGCCAACTTTCTCCCTGGGCCAGGATCTTCTCAACATCCAGAGCTGGTTTGGGTAAAAAAAGTGGTCCCATTTCCAGTGGCCCTACAAAGCTGAGGTTCCTCAGGAAATGGTTCTGCAGGGCTGTTAGAACTGAGCCAACCTTCTGTCGGGACCATACAGGGATAGGTGAGGTGAACAACTTAAAGGCTTGCTGCTTTGGGTACTGGCTTAGCCAAACATGGGACCCTTCTGTCTGTTAGAGGAGTCCAATGGACTAGATCAGGAGATGGCAGAGGGAAGGACGGCAAGCAGGTTCTGCAGCTGGGCACCACTGCAAACCACAAGCATAGGTGTTTGTTTGCCTGGGTCAGGTTGGAGGGATGCTTGCCCTAAAAGCCCATAAAAGACCTCTGCACTAGGTCCTCAAACCTTGAGGACACACCCACCCACCTGACCTTCATACCTGAGAACAGGCAGAGTTCCCACCTCTGTGTGTCAGGTGAGTCCCTGAGCCCCCTTCCAGCCTGTAGGGCTAATGTAATAGAACCTCTCGGGCGATGGCAGACAGAGGTTCCTCAGGGGACAGTCTCTTCAGATGGTCTCCATGGAGCCCTACCCTCTGAATGGCTCTTCCATGGAGCAGTAAAGGCCTGTGAAACTTAAATATGCCCAGAAGCTCCAGCCTCGGAGGCAGCCATGTGTCCTTAGTCAACTCCTGGCTTCCCAGAGTCTTCTTACTAAATAATAATTGATTACCTCCATACCTGTACATCCTACAGTGTGGCCTTCACGGTAATCAAACATGGTTCATTGGAGCCAGCAGGTGTCTCTGCAGATGCTTCAAGGCATAAAGTTCAGTGTTGGCCCTGCAGGGACCTTGCTCCACAGGGAAGGAGACAATCCCAATCCGTCCGTTCCTCTTTGGCACTGTGGATATGGGACCACCCGTCACTAACCACACTGTTACTTGTAGAAAAAAAAGGGGGGGATAACTCCTTCTGAATGGGAATCAGGGTTCAAGAGCTACTCTAAAGGACAGAGCTCAGGAAAGGCCAGGGTGCAAACTCCAAAGGACCAAAGACCCGCCTGTCACCTGAGGGAGGGGACCAGCCTGATCAAGGGTCAAAGGTGCAGCTCCCAGCCCCAACTCTGCCATACTTTCACCATGTGATCTTGAACGAGGCCCCTGGTGACACTCAGTTTCCAGGTCTATGTAATTGTGATGAAAATAGTGTTTTTCCTTCAAAACTGTTGTAAGAGATGCAACAAAGCTGGGGCTGGATCAATAGCTCAGTTATTAAAAGCAGGTACTACACTTGCAAGAACAGGGTCTGGTTCCCAAGACAACTATCAGGCAACTCACAACCGCCTGTCACTCCAGCTCCAGGGGGTCCAACGCCTCTGGCCTCCGTGAGCACTGCCGCTCGTGTGCATGCACACACACAACTAAAAAATAAGATCCTAGCCAGGCAGTGGTGGCGCACGTCTTTAATCCTAGTACTCGGGAGGCAGAGGCAGGTGGATCTCTGTGAGTTAGAGGCCAGCCTGGTCTACAAGAGCTAGTTCCAGGACAGCTAGGGCTACACAAAGAAACCCTGTCTTGAAAAACCTAATAATAATAATATCTTTTAAAAGAAAAATAAATCTTTGGGCTGGAGAGATGGCTCAGAGGTTAAGAGAACTGACTGCTGTTCCGGAGGTCCTGAGTTCAATTCCCAGCAACCACATGATGGCTCACACCCATCTATAATGAGATCTGGTGCCCAGAACACTATATACATAATAAATAAATTTTTTAAAAAAAGAAAAATAAATCTTCACTTTTTGAAGTTGAAAATAAAGATCCTGCAGGTCCCTGGTATCTCAGTTGCAAAGTACTACTCCTTCCAGGTCTGTGAGACTAGCTAGGGATGCCGCCTGTGCTCACACATGCTTATGCCTGCCGTGAAAGATGAAGAACAGCACATCCTTTTACTGTTACTATCACTGTAATATAGAGGGCGACACTCTTTATCAAAGGGTAACAATTCTTCGCTCATCATCCTCTGCCATGTCAAGCAGAGACCTACCCCAATCTGACCTCTCTGCTCTTCTCCCCACAGTACCACCAGATGACCCCATCATCCTAGGGGGGCCTGTGATCAGCCTTCGGGCAGGGGACCCTCTCAACCTGACCTGCCACGCGGATAATGCCAAGCCCGCAGCTTCCATCATCTGGCTACGCAAAGGAGAGGTCATCAATGGGGCCACCTACTCCAAGGTGAGCCAGAGGAGGAGATGGAGGAGGAGATGGGGATGGGGGATGGGCAGTGGGACAAAGGATAAAGGGAGGCAAGGGTGGAGGGGTCGGGCACATGGGGACCAGCTGTCTTCCTCCATGTGGAAGTGCCTCTGTTGTTTGGCTCTCTCCCTGTGTTTTGTTTTTGGTTGTTCATTTTTTTGTTTTATTGGTCACTTTAGTTCTCAGACTGTTTCTTCCACTAGCCTCCCTGCTTCTGCCCCGACTAGGACAATTATATGTAAAAACCCTAGAGTAAGATATGGTCAGAACAGCAGACTTGAGGCAGAAGTAACCGGGCCCTGAGTTGCCAAGGCTATTATGTGCTCCTCTGAATAACTGTGTGCCACCCCCAAAACTCCCGCGTTGAAACCGTAAGCTCCAAGAGAGTGGAAATGGAGCTTTGGAAGGTGGTTATGTCATGAGGATGGTGCTTTCATGATTGGAATTAGTGACCTTATAAAAGAGGCCCAAGAGAGAAGAACTCTATCCTTTCCGCCATGTGCGGACATTGTAAGAGGATGGCCACTTACAGACAGGTGTCTGGCCCTTGCCATTCACAGTCAGTCTGCCCTGTCTTGGGCTTCCTAGCCTCTGGGACTGTAAGAAATGAACCTCTGTGGTTCTGCTGCTGCCCAACTTCCAGTTGTTTGTTTGTTTGTTGTTAAAACAGTCTGAATTGAAAAAGACTTTTTCTCAGAAAATACAGTAAGTTAATTTTTTAGCATATTTCTCCCAAGTGTTGTATGGATTGTACCCATGCTAACAAATTATGCATTGTTCATCTGAAGTTCAAAGTTAATAGGCCATCCTGTGTTTTAATTTGCAAAATCTGGCTTGCTTTCCGCGGCTTCCTAATGAGATGCCAGAACAGGGACCCAGAAGGGCTAATCTAAGCCTCGTGCCCTGATGGACTTGCCCGTGGACCTGGCTCTAACTCACGCAGTAGCACCTAGAACTGGCCCGGGTGTACTACTCTTTTACTTTGTTTTCTGTCTTTTATAATGTTTTGACAGCTTGCAGTCTCAAAGACCCTGGGATATGAAGCCGACTCAGGCCAACCAGTCACACAGTTCACTCTGTGGGCCCATCTAGAGGCCACAACCCCATGCGTGCCTTCTTCTCCCACCTGTAGTCTAGAGTGCTATCCCCACAACCAGGAATCAGAAACGGCCGATCCCTCTACAGCCCAGAGCCCACTAATGCTATTCAAGCTATCCAACCCTAAAGCTGTGGGGCCCCTACCCCTGCCTCCCATCCCTTTCCCCACAAACCACAGCAGAGGTTCATCGCACACACGCCCTCCACTCGCAGTGTCCCGGTGTGGCATGGCTTGCCATGCCCCTCCTCTTGGGAACTGCAAATAGCAATCCATCTCTGCAATAGCGATGGCTCCCTCGTCTGTTGGCCTCACTGTGCATGAATATGGTCAGAAATAACCAGTGCCACACTCCACCCCAGGAGACTTTTATGCAGGCCCAAGCAGGATTTACATCCTGCAGAACCTTCAAGATGAAGGAGATCTTTGGAGGGCTACTCATCCAAACTCTTCTGTTTAAAGACAAAAAAACAGACTTTGAAAGGAACGTCTGTCCTCAGTTGTCTTCTAGGAGCACCAGGACCAGAACCAAGGTGCCCCTTCACCTAGACTTTCAGAATTTCTCGGCCTCTCTCAGAACAGGCTCAGATCTCTATGGGTCCCAAGAATACAACCAGAGGCTAAATCAGAAGCCCAGGCAAAGCAGCCTCCGGGTTCTGAGATTGGGGTGTAATCTTTCAGGGCCCTGACTCAGGATCCTCCATTTCAGAAGGTGTCAAGACACATGTTTGTTCTTTAGTTCAGATGTCCAGCTGGCTCCTCCCCGTGGGCCCTGCAAAGAAAAGAAACGTCTTTCCATCCACAGAGAATGTAAAGAAAGGCCTTTTCTTGTCTAAGGACAGTTCCTTCCCATCCCAAACTGACTAGCGTGCCAACGGCGGCAGCTGATCAAAGTTTGGCTTACCACCCAGATCCTGGGGCCAGATCCCCAAACAAATGGTTTCTCTTAGACCTGAATCCACCCTAGGAACAATGCCTTCTCTTGGGAGCTAAGTCCTCTGCTCACATCCTGGGTGGAGCCACACTGTGAGGCTGGTAGGAAAGGCAAACACACAGCCCAGGAGCCAAGGTCATCCAGAGGAGGCTGGGAAGGAAGAGAAGGGTGTTCCTACATTGGAGGTGTCTGTCCACCGTCCTCTGAAGCTGGGCCAGCCTGACCCGCCCAGGATATACGAACAGAAGAGGACATGATTCATCTAGTGAAGGCAGGGGTCAAGGTCACTCTATGAGACCTATTCCAAGCTAACCTACTCAGAAGGCCCACACAATGGGTGCCTCAGCAAGCCTGGCACACTGCCTTTCTGGAAAGGATACCATGTGCCCGTCCTTGCCCAGTCCCACTCCCATTCTGACTGCCACAAAGGGAGGCTGCCAGGCCAGACGCCAGTGCCTGCCAGTCCCTGCTCTCTGGAACTCCAGGCAACTAATTTCCTGGGCTCAGTTTCCCCCTCTGAACATGAAAGCACTGGGAGAGGCCACTCAGGAAGTGCTGTAGCTACCACAGGCTGTAAGCCCATGAGTTGGAGCTCAGTGTAAGGGGCAAGCATTCCAACAAGAGCCATGTGGCCCGAGCTGAGGAGCTGTCAGAAAATGACCACCACCCCACCCCACCTCCTCCCAGGAACTCAGTCCAGGCCATTCCTTCTCCAGAACTGCAAAGACAGTTGTCGCCAGCCAATTAGTATTTCTGGCTTAGTTACAAAGACAGAAACATCAGAGGGAGACAGAGAATACGCAGGCACACACACACACAACCACTCAAACACAGTCCACAGCCTTGACAGATTTGGACCTAAGGCCTTCCGTATGTGTCACGTGGTGGCAGTGCAGTTCATTGACACTGGGTGGCCTAAATGTGATTTCAGCCCCCACCACCCTCTAGCTATGGGATCTGAACTTTCCATGGTTGTCTCATCTATATGCTGAGAGCATCGTTAGCACTCGGGTCTCGGGATGGCTGGGGACACAACCAAGAAACCTTCCTGGCAGACTGAACCTGCAATAAATACAGCCGTTGGGACCATCCCTGGTCCTCTGGGTCCTCACACCTGGCCATCTGCATGTCTTAGATGCTGTGGCAGTGTCCAAAAGGCAGGCCACAGAGTCCTGCAGGCCGGGCTTCCATCATGTCATAATGTTGCCTTAATCACTCCGTCTCAGTTTTCCCAGCTGCAAAATGGGACCACTTGTTAGGGTTATTGTAGGACTCGAAAGAAATCACACACCAAAGTTCCTCATGGGGCTGGTGAGATGGCTCGTCAGGCAAAAGCATTTGCTGTCAAGCCTGACTACTCAAGCGCCATTAACAGGACCCACATGGTAAAAGGAGAGAAGTGTTACCCACGAGACGTCCTCTGACCTCCACGTGCACAGTATAGCATGTGTGCATGTACATGTAATACACAAACACACACATGAATGTAAATTGCTTACTTTGTTTTGCTGACAGGCCTGACCCTTACCTTGCAGACCAAGCTGGTCTTGAGCTTAGAGAGAGCTGCTTGCCTCTGCCTTCCCAGTGCTAGGATTCAAGGTGTACACCACCATGCCCGGCAAATGTAATTCTTTCAAAGTTCCTTGTAAGGAGGATGGAAGAGAGTAAGGACTCTGCATTAGCGATTTTTCATCATTGTTGCGACAAAAATGCCTGACAAAAACAACTTAAAGAAGAAAGGTTTATTCTGTCTCAGAGCTTGGAGTAGCGTTCACTACCTATAGCAGCGAACTGTAGGGGAGGCTATACCTGTGGGGAAGGCACGGCAGCTGGAGCATGGGGCTGCTGGTGTTGCGCCCGGTCTACCTAGCATGCACTGCAGAGCTTGTCCCTGTGGTCCGGTGCTAGTGTGAGTCGCTTGGCTGTGTGGCAACTACGCCGCTGCTGCCTGCCAGATCTGCTGAAAGAAGAGGGGGAGGCGGAGGGCTGCCTCTCTCCCTGTCACTTCACGGACACACTGTCTAGGGAATCTGGGGACAGCTGGGATTCTCCCTTGTTCCTCCTGCCTCTCTGGGCCTGATACAAAAATGGATGTCACAGGGCATGCATCTGAAATGCCAGCCAATCTGCAAACCCTGGGAGGGAGGAACAGGTGATAAAAACGGAAGATGAGCATGGGCTTAGCCAGAAAGGAAACCTTTCCTAGGCGCTCTCTTCCCACTTCTGCTACATCCCCAGGGAGGGTAATGAGGCTTTGACCTGCTAGGGGCCACATAGAAGATGCTGTTGTCTTAGGAGATACAGCCATCCATCCCCAGGTCTTTGTTTACTTCAGTCTCAGGCTAACTGCCTACTCACAGGGCTGTCAACCTGCCACCCCTGGTCTCCATTGGGCTTGTGCTAGGATGAGCTTCAAAGAGCTTGCTCAGAAAAGGGATGCTGGCTCATATCCCCCAGGCCCTCACTCTCCGTGCTACACATTGTCTCCTCCAGTCACCCCAACACACTGTGTTCAGTCTGTCAAATTTGGAGGCCCAGAGTCTCTACCCTCTTCTATGTCATGTGATAGCCACCTCTACTCACCTTTTCAATGAAAGCTCTTTTCTAGCCCTAGTACAGAAGGTTATATGCAGGGTCTCAGGCAAATGACACTGTGCAGACCTCTATTATACATGTATGTAACTCGTGTTCAGTCTAGATAACAACAGGCCTATATGGACCCTCGAGTGTCTATAAAACGGGAAACAGAGAAATGATTAAAAAAAAAAAAAGACACAGCAGGTGGGGGAGGTGAGTGGGGAGGGAAAAGAGAGCCTTGTTGCCAGGCAATCAGGCCTGCTCAAGGCCTCTCCAGGCTGTTTGCATATCAATGAGCAGCCCATATTTAGCGCCAGAGTTGGGGCACCCACACACTGCATTGCCTTCAGGCTGCCCATCTCTGAGGGCTCAGCCTGGCTTTCTACTGCTCACCAGAGGCCCTGAGAGGGTAGTAAGGATCTGACACCTACACTGGGCAACTGCCCCAAGAGTGTTCCCGGCCCCACAGTCCAGCCTCTCAGGCCAGTGCTCAGGACGGGAACAGTGAGGTTGCGTGCACAAACAGGAAGCTGCACCAGAGCCAGTTCTGTTGAGATGGGCACCGGGAGCCTCGCATCCTCACTGAAGCCGGTGAGAGAGTTCCTTAGACACAGTTACTGAGCAGAAGCCTATGAACGCCCACAAACAGAGGTGGGTACACACACGCAGGAAAGAGGTGGAAATCCACTCTTGGAGAACTATGCTCTAAAGCAGTCATTCCTGGCCACGCGATGCTGTCAATGCAAGGTCCACAGCTTTCACCTTAAAGGGAATAAGGGATGGTTTATTTTGGGGCCATTTTGAACAACCATGGGCCAGGGGCATTGATTTCAATTACCCCAGATTTTTAATTCCAACATGAAATCAGTTTCATGAAGTTTTTATAGTTTTAACAGAATAAAGACAGTCACAAATGAAGGCAAGTTTAAAATTTGGTGGGTACATCAGAGAGGTAGGAACAGTAAGATGGGTATACTTCTCTATAGGCCCAAGATGTTCTCTGAGCTTTTGGGTTGGAAACTAGTGATCTGCTAAGTTAACAGATTCTAAAAGTTTATCTATTAGTCACCGGATATTAGTTCTGACACAGAGTGGCTGTTCCGGAGGGCTAGATTCTCTCCACCGTACTGAAATGCAATCAGTCTGCAGACACAGCTGACTTTCAGGAATTTTGTTCACAATGCCTATATGTTGTATATATGCCCAGTCCTGGCCCCTATCGGTTGGTATGCCAACAAGGGGTGGATCACTGTAAATGCTCAGGGGTTACCATCAAAGTCTCGTCAATAAGCCTGGGTCTAGAGTCTGATGCCACATTAGTGCCCACCTCACACCAAGGAGGTGGTGAGTCAAGAAACTAGAGACACCGGTGTAATCCATCCCCAGCCCCAACCCCAGAGCGGATTTGCATACTAGTGGAAGCCTCAGTGCCTGAGGTGCATCCCCAGAGCCAGACTCTGTGAGGAGAAGAGGAGGGGAGAGAAGTTAGGGGCACAGGGGTGAGAGAGGCAGGGAAGCCGGTCTCTGATAGACAATCCCACTTGGATGACACCTTCAAGTCCACCAAGTCTCAAGACCTCATTTGCATATAAGAAAGGTGATAGAGAAGACTTACAAAGGAGGAACAAAGCAAAAGATAAAAGAAGAAAGAAGTTCAAAAGGGAATGAGGGAAGGGGAGCAGTGGGCAAGGGGGACCTGGATGCATCTATCTACTCCCTATTCAAATACAAAACTCAAGATCGTCTGTGGGAAGGAAATCACACTTAATCAAGGGTCAGCCCTGAAAAGACGGAGGGGACTGTCATCTTCAGAGTGTCATCTTAAGAAGCAGGGGTACATGAAAGGCCTTTTTAGAGAAGGAAAGGAAACATGATGGGACAACAGACAAAATGCTATGCTCTAAGCAGAGTTCTGCTCTTGGGCATCCTGGATCTTTAGACATACATCTTGGTTTCCTACAATGTAAACCTCATAGCCATTTACTCACTTTGCCAGAGTTGATGCACAGGACCAGAATAGGAATATGTCACCCGCGCCCATTCTGGTGACATCCAAAGATCACCAGATGTTCGGGGTTCTATCAGGCTAAAGAAACATTGTAATCATTTTGATGCATTATTCTTTGGGATTTAGGGTACAGTACAAAGGGAAAGGCTATAGAAAGGGGCTCTGCCAGGAACCACTCCCCCATGGAGCCAGCAAGGTACGCTCATGGCCACCTCGCACCCCTCTGGGCTTGGAGCCTCTGGCTTTCCTCCCCATAGTCATTACTCAGCTGTGTCAGCAGATCTGCCTGAGGAGCCAACAGACACAGCCCTTCTCCATGGGGCTGCTGCCCAGGCTTTGAGCTCTTTCGAGAACTGGGGGCCAAGGCCAGGCACGCAGCCGGCCTTCTATGCCGTGGTTTGCTACTGGGACACTTGCCTTCTCCTCATTTTCCTTTCTGTTTAATGAACACATCTTCCTTTTTTTCTCTAATTAGGTGGAACAAACAACTTGAACCAGAATTTTTATTTCCCAGAAAAGCACCCGCCTGGACACAGTAAATATGTCATTAATCATCATTCCAAGGCGGAGGAACACGCTGGGCTAGGGAGGAGGAAAAGCAGTCAGAAGGCCTAATTAGAGCTAGGCCTCCCTGCTCTCTCCCACCCCCACCCTCAGAGCCCCACTCCCACCACCAAGCCCAGGGCCCAGCCCTTGGAGGGGTGCTTGGCTGAGTCAAACGTGTGTAAATGTCCCTCGTTAACACCTCAGAAAAGGAAAGGAAAGGATATAGAAGAACAATACACACCCTGTCCCCACTCCTCTCCTCCCCTCCCCCCCATTCTACCCGGAGGTCTTATTTTCATCCAGGAAATTGTTCTTATTATCGCTTAGCTATTTATAGAGGTGACGAGGTCTGCTGAGCAGCCCCAAGCCAATGTCGTAATAGGGTGCAGGCTGTAACTCCCTCCACATGCTGGCTTTAGTTTGAGGCTAAAATACACCCCCATCTAACCCTGTTCTGGTTGTGCCAGTTGTGCCTCTGGCCCAGAAGCTGACCTGCAGACCATGGGCTACTAAGACTGGCCCTTGGACTCCTGGATCAGGCCACACCCCTCTCACTAGCCCCTCTGCACATGGTTAAGACCAACACCCCCTCCTGCCAGGACAGAAAGTACTAGAAGGCTTCAAGCCCCAGAGCCTACATCTGGCCAGTTTTAAAATTACAGGAGAAAGTGCGAGGCCGCTCTTCTGTCTTCTTCTGTTAAAGACTGGCTTGACCTAAAGTAGAAACCACTTATCCAGAGGCTCACACCAGGCTCTGCACATCCCAGAGTCCACAAGCTTGGCCCCAAGTTAAGAAGGGCCACGCTGAGCTGAGGACACTGGCCTTTGTGGGACTCTGTGTTGCCAGCTGTAAGGCCCAGATCAGGTATATCAGAGTCCATCCTCAGGGTACCGTTTGAGTCCCTGTTCTGCCCAGCAGTCCACTTTGAACTCAGCATTGACTTGCAAAATACAGATGATGTTTCTTCCTTGCAACAAATCTGATAATGAGGAAAAAAGCCATTGTTATTTTAGGAGAGCTGTTCAGTAAGTAGAATCACCTATTCCTTGGCTCCCATCCAGGTAAAACAAGGTTGCATCCTTCCCTGTAGGATGTAAAGTTCCTTCCTAGAGGGGACATCTTTAAGTCTGAACAGACTCCAGTGCCACCCGCCGTGGCCCCTCTGCCTGCATTCTTTGTCCTCTGTGTACCTATCTTAATGGGTTCCAAAGTGATGGGGAAGTCTCTGGAAAGAGGGACAGAAGAGTGAAGGGGGTGGCAGCCATAGGGGAGGAACCAGTTATGGGAAGAAAAAGCAAAGACCCATGGCTTATGCTCATGCCTTGGTGCAGCCGTAGCCGTAGCATGGCACCACAACTTGGTGCTTACTGCACTGTTGGGGCTGTAGAGGCTAACAGGTCGGAAGCCAAGCTGCCAACTGGGCTGTGCTACTTCAGTGGTGCAGAGGCCTTCCTGGTCTCTCCTGGCAGCTCCCAGCATTCCTTGGTTTGTAGAAGGAGCATCCTAACCTCTGTCTTCATCATGACAAAGGCTGCCTAAGTTGTGTCCTTTCCTGTACCCAGGATGGTCTCATCTCAAAAATCCTTAACTAACTAATCAGCAAATGAATCCCCCTTCTACAACTGGGGTAGACACAAATGTCAGAGGGAAAGGTCCACCCACTGCAGAACCCCAGTATTCCTTCAACCACTACCACTTGAGCAGGAGTTTGGTAGTTTTGCTGCCTGGATGAGCCTTGCCTGTGTCCTCCCTTGTCAGAAGGTGAGCACTGGCACCGGCCATGCTGTGGTGTGGAGGAGCTTTAGTGAGATCAGGAAGTGCAATGATTTGGGAAGGTGCAAAGGCTTACATGGGGAGATAATCAAAGGCAGGTAGGTGCACACAGACTTCTAATGTCCTACCTGAGACTGTTCTTAATTCCTTCTTTCTGTCTACTGCAACTCCTCCCCTTGCTTGCTGTGGATCCAGAGTCACCAACGTCAGAGATAGAACACAGAAACCAGTTAAGTTTTAAGGAGCACCTACCTACCCAAGGTCTGGCTTCCAGTCAGCTAAGCCTGGTTTCTGCTGAGCTTTTGACTTGCAAGTATGGGCTGTTTTTCACAAAGCATGGCAATCTCTCTAGTTCCTTTTTTTTTTCTTTCCCCATCCAGCATTCAACCAGGTCAAGACTGTAAAGAAACTCCCCCAAGTCTGAAGGGAGACTAGAGCCCCCGTCTCCTGAGCCAACCCTACCAATACTCGCCATCCACAGCTCCCTCTTCTCTGACCGGAGGTCTGTCTTTCCCTCCCGGGCCATCTCAGTTCAGTAACACAAGACCCTCTATTCCTTCACCACCTCTCTCTCCAGACTCTGCTTCGCGATGGCAAACGTGAGAGCATTGTCAGCACCCTCTTCATCTCCCCGGGAGACATAGAAAATGGGCAGAGCATTGTGTGTCGAGCCACCAACAAAGCCATCCCTGGAGGAAAGGAGACCTCAGTCACCATAGACATCCAGCGTGAGTACCGACAGACTCCATCCAGCCCGGCCAGGCTCAGGGTTGGAACCACCCCATGTGAATGTATATGCAGGTGCACAGAGGCCAGAAGAAGGCAGTAGGGGGTCTTCTCTACCAACGTGGCCTATTCCTTTGAGGCAACTTCTCTCCCTGAGCCTGGGTCTTATGTTTCCTATGGCAGCCGAATGGAGCATAATAGCTCCGACAGTCCTTATCTCTCTGCCCCCCTTGAAGCTGGAGTTACACATGGATGCGGGGTGCCCACCTGCTATGTGGTGCTAGGATCCAAAAGTTCATCCTCATGATGGCACAGCTTTCTAACTACTGAGCCGTCTCTCCAGTCCCCTAAAGCTGATGGATTTAAAAACACTTTCTCACAGCCCTGACGAATGTTGGGTTTCCATGTGCTCCACTCTCCAGAGTTATGGGGTCCACGGGAACTGTGTCTTAGGACTCTCAGAGTCTGCTTTCACACAGAGGGCAGAAGTTCCCTCTTGGTGACACAAATCCTAAGAGACAACCTTTAAAGTACAGAGGGAAGGAGAGATATTTGTTAAGTATTGGGTAGGGTCTGAACATCCCGCCAAAACAACAGTGTTCTGGGGAAGGCTCTACTTCCCACTAGGTTGCCATCTTCTATTAACAAACCCTCACCCCCATTCTGCACTCAGAGACAGTGGAAGCAGAGAGTTCTTACCAAGCCCAGGGATAGAGAGATAAAAGAAGCAGGAGAGAGAGACCTAAGGCAATGCTCCTTGTCCCCTGGCCCTGATCCCACCCTGGGTCTTAGCACCACCCAGCCAGCAGGTGAACAGCTGTGGCTAGAGCAAAGCCCGGCTCTAGAAAGGAGGTAAGATGCTAGCTTGGCACGTGGCCCAGCATCCACAGTGGATCTGTCACCATGAACTAGCTCGGCATGTGGTCCAGCATCCACAGTGGATCTGTCACCATGGACTAGCTCGGCATGTGGTCCAGCATCCAGAACAGATCTGTCACCATGGACTAGCTCAGCATGTGGTCCAGCATCCAGAACAGATCTGTCACCACAAGCTGGGTGGCTCTAGACTTGTCACTTCACTCTGATAATTCCAGTTCCTTGTCTGATTTGCCGATGCCATCCAAGTCTCTTCCTATTCTAGGAGCAATCAAAGCTGAGAGCTCTCTCTCACACACACAGACCAAATCTGGGGGAAGTGAGGGTGGGAGACAATGAGCGTCTAAGTCCCTTGCTTCCTGCCTGCCATTTGTGACACTGTAGCATTCCTGTCCTGTTCCATAGCCACACCCAGGCAGGAGGCTGTGCCAGCTACAAAGTCCCATGTAAACACAATTGGCTCCCCTGGACAGAAACAAGGATAAACAACATTTCTACTCCAGACCACTGTCCACTGCCCCATGAGAAGTTAGTGACAAGGCTGTCATCATAGGCCAGTAGATGGTGGTACACACCTTTAATCCTAGCACTTGGGAGACAGAGGCAGGTGGATCTCTGAGTTTGAGGCCAGTCTGGTCTAAAAGTGAGTTCCAGGACAGCCAGGGCTATACAGAGAAACTTTGTCTCAAAAAAAAAAAAGTCATCATAATAGCATCCCATGTACATTCAAACACATCCTTCCTCCATATGCACTCCAGACAGAGGGCTGATTGGCCTGGCTGCATGGATAACAGGGTTGTACCTGAAATGATGCAGGAATGAGGCCAGCATGAGGCTTCCTGGCTGGGATCCTGCCAAGGTAGCACAGAACAATGATTGGGGTCCAATATTCTCCCTGGTTTGAGTTCAGGCTTTGCCAGTACTGACTGGCCTCATTAGTGAATTGGTTTGGGCCTCCATTTCTTCATCACTGCATGAAGAGGATCACATCTACCTGCCTCTTAAGGTCACAGTTCAAGGACATCATTCATGCAACCCCTAGCACTGAATGCAGCACATTCTGATTAAAGTACAGGCTGTGGTTGAAATCCACAGTGACAGGTATGTGGTGGCCCTTCCCCAGATGTCATCAGACCCAT
This sequence comes from Ondatra zibethicus, assembly GCA_004026605.1. Lineage (NCBI taxonomy): Eukaryota > Metazoa > Chordata > Mammalia > Rodentia > Cricetidae > Ondatra > Ondatra zibethicus. Next base: position 478,506 of record PVIU01000012.1, on the reverse strand, counting down.
CCATTTGACCCTAGCTGGAAGGTGTTTATATATACCTAACAAGAAAAAGCCCAGCCCTTCTCCATGCCTCCCTCCTCCTCCCCCGCCTCTCCTTCCTTCTCCTCGGATCCACTTGCTCATTCAGTGAGCACCCCACTGTTTGCAGTGGACACCACAGGCTGTATATGAGCCGCCTCTGCAAACCTGCTCATTTTCTCAGTCAACCACAAAGTCTCCAAACTCAGCAAAAGCACATTTGTTGTTTGTTTCCCTTGGTCTTTATATGTTACCCAACGGAAGACAAAGCCCCCAGATTGAGTAATGGGAGAGAAAGCGCAACACCCCCAAAGCCTCACCACATCTGGACTCTGTCCAGCTGCCAAGTTTCAAACGATGTGCTCTAAAATCACTGAGTCATGAAGTTTCTCTCTGCTCCCCCACACTTTCTCTGAAAATGCACATGTGCATATACACACACGCACGCGCGCGCACACACACACATACACACAGGTTGCTGATGGAAACACTAACAGACTCTCAGCTGTAACATCTGTTCAGTGTGATCTCAGTTCCACCCTCCTGCAAGTTATGCATCCGACATCCCAAGTGGGATTAAAATCATGTTTAATAGTTGGGTATGACATAAACTATTTATACCTCTGGAATTTGGCAGACTCCTAGAAATGCATGTCATGCACATCCTGAGGAGAGGGATGGAAACAGGGACATGGTATCCCTGGATCTAGGGGTACAGATGGAAGTGAAACTGAGTGGAGTAGAACCTCCTGGGTCTTTTCTCCCGAGGCCTTAGGGACCAAGAGTGAGGGAAGAAGCAGGAGAGGCTTCTACAGAGTGAACTGATAACAGGGTGTAACTGAGTGTCCAGCAAGTGAGGACCTGAGAAGAGTCCTCCAGTGGGTACGCACCCCATCTTCTCGCTTCCCAAGGGATCATCACTTGTAAAGAACACCAGGTGAAGGGCGGGCCTTGGGAAGGTTGCCCCTGAGCTCCGTGAAGGGTTTCTGGAGATTTTTGAAATAGACACCATCATCTCAAACAAGAGTTCGACTGAGATCACCTATCGCCCACCAGGTCTGGATTTCATGATGGGAGGCTAGCAATGCACAGGAGTCCTGACAGCAGTCAGCAAACTCCTCTGGCCAAACTTCTTTACCAGGAGGCATGGTCAGTTTGGCCTGCCTGATCTGCACAGGACCGTGGGATTCCTGAGTCAGCCTTGCCTCGGAAGCCACTGGGAAACCACTGGGAAGATGCTGCAGGATTTGCAGGGGGGAGGTGCGTTAAGCCTAAAAAGTGGGAAGAGAGACCTCATGGTGGTCCCTTGCCACAGTGAGCCCTTGAATCTCACTTTGAAAATCGAAATTGAGGTGGAGGAAATACCTACCTGTATTTTTCAGCTTCCCACAGTTACAGCAAACACATGAGACGACAGTAAAAGGGTAAAAAAGTTCATTTCAGCTCACAATTTGGGATGAGCCACTTCATATTCAGAGCCCCATTGCTTTGGAAGAGGGGGGAAGAGGGGGGAAGAGGTGGTAAGAGAGCACATCCTGGATGGAGTGTGTGCTCTAGCAGAAGCGCTCACTTGAGGGCCAGGGAACAAGGGGAAAGGAAGAGACTAGGACCCCACAAGACCTCTCCTTCCCACTGCCTCCGCCCCTCTCAGAGCTCCCAGTTCCCCCTCTGAAGACCAAGTCATTAACCTGTGACCCTGAGGATGGGAGGAGGCTTAAGTTCCATACTATAGCACCATGATGTTCAGATAAAAAGGTACACAGACCAGCTGCTACTGTACCAGAGTAGATACTTGTTTACGGTCCCCCTTCTGGAACTAGAAGACTGTAGAAAGACTAGACCCTCAAACAGAGGTGGCCACCTGTACCTCAGAAGTGGGGTTCTTTCCTGGTTTCTGTCGATATTAACACAGCTCAGCCCCTGTGCCCTCACCCAGCACCCAACATGAACAGCTGCTCACAAAAGAGACCCAGCAGACAAAGGTCCCGCCCCCTAAACTCAGTCCACAACTCAGGCATGACTCTCAGGCCCCCTCCCATAGCCTTGAGCCAAGAGCCTAGAGCACCAGAAGAGAGTCTCCCTCCCTGGGGTGTCCATCACAAACACCCTCCACAGCCTCTGAGAAAGTGGCTTCTTAATGCTTTTACTGAGACTGGGCTGGATACATAGAAAGTCATTGTGAACTTCCGGTTCCCGACCCACTCGTTGCCAGGCCCAGGAGATGGAAGCCCAAGGCGCTAGTGAGGCCATGGGGATGTAGCTGCCCTCTAACTCAGCCTGGAACTGCACTCCAGCCAGGCTTCCAGGCCCTGTTGAGAAAAACACCCTCCCTAGCTGGTTGTCTCCTTTCCCCTGCACTTTGGATGCCAAGGAACCTGGAAGTGCTATGCCAAGGCTTGGGATCTCAGGGAGCACAGCATCAGGATGAGCCAAACTCTGTGTGGCTGCAAGGGGCTGGGTGAAGCTGTGGGGGTGGGGCGACCTCCTGAGAAGGAAAAGGCCAGGCCAACATAAGGCCTTTCCTTGGGCCTAGGCCTCCCACTCTGTGTCTGCCGCGGATCTTCAAGGTCTACTACCCACATACTTCCGGCCTCCCTGAGCCAGGCTCTCTCTGCGTCTCTGCCTATCTGCCCCTCTGTCTGTGTGCATGTGTATGTGTGTATCTGCCTGTCTGTGTGTCTATCTGTGTGTCTGCCTGCCTGCCTGTCTCTGTGTGTGTCTATGTGTATCTGTCTGTCTGTCTATCTGTCTCTCTTTCTCTGTGTGTGTGCCTATGTATCTGTTTCTCTCTGTGTGTGTCTGTATCTGTCTGTCTCTCTGTGTCTGTGTGTATCTATCTGCCTGCCTCTCTGTGTGTACATGTGTAACTGTCTGTGTGTCTGCCTGTGTGTGTGTGTGTCTGTGTATATCTGTCTGTCTCCTCTCTCTCTCTCTCACTCTCTCTCTCTCTCTCTCTCTCTCGCCTCCCTCCCTCCCATTGCTTTTCCTGCGGTCTTCAGTGTTTTGTATTCCCTGGCTGTCCTGCCTTCCTTTTAGCATCTTGTCTGGGTATGTGTCTGTGCACAGCTCCATCTCACTCTTTATCCCTCTCCCACCCTCGCCTCTAGGTTTCTCCTCTTCTTACCATTCTGCAATCCTCAGTGGGCATGTTTACATACCTTTCCACATCTCTGCCTGTCTCTCTCTCTCCCTTCCTCCTGTCTGCATCTGTCTCTGTCCCTCGGTTCTCTGTCTCTCCCTGTGGTCCTCACTTTTGTCCCAAACCCTTCCATGTGCTCTTTCTGTGGCTCCCCATCTCCCAGTTTCTGTCTCCTCCACCTCAGATCATTTAGCACTTCAGAGTGTGGCTTCCCATCATGTCAGAGGAGAAAATGAGTGGCCCCCCCGCACAGGATGCTGAGGGCCTGGTGACACCAGTCAGGACTCAGCAGAGATGACTGCGTGATGAAAGGGTGTAAATGCCACTTTCAAGTTACCTGAGGCCCCACAACCTTTACGTGGAGTAATAAACAGACATTTGCCAGATGGAAAGCTTGTACTGAGGGCTGAGTGTCCCTTCCCACCACTCCTCTCAAGTGGATTGGAAGGTAGGCTGCACACATGCGGGGCCTGGGAAATCGGTGCACCAGAGACGGATGTTCACTTCCCTTCAGACCTTGAGTTACAGAGAGACTGCACCCAGCACCCAGGACTTCCTGAAGCAGTCACTCCCAGGGAGCAAAGTAGCTTCCTGCCGAGGCCTCCCTCACTCTCCGGGGACCCGTTGCGATGGTCCCTGGGTGGGAGGAACCCTGACTTTGACCTTCTCTGCCTTCCTGCCCTGTTCCTTCCCCAGTCTGTATGTGAATCTCTTCTGCCTGCAGATCCCCCCCTTGTCAACTTGTCGGTAGAACCACAGCCGGTGCTGGAGGACAACATGGTCACGTTCCACTGCTCTGCAAAGGCCAACCCAGCTGTCACGCAGTACAGGTGAGCTTCGCTGCTGTGAAGACAGCTTGGTCTAAGGCTTCTCCACCCCGTGCCTGTCACGTGGCATATCACACACGGCCACAAGATGTGCGTCACAGCAGGTGTCCAAATAGACTTCTCTGCCCCTCCCCCACTCCAGCCCCGCCTGCTGGCCAAGCAGACCCTCTGTTTCCTTCAAGCTCCCATGCACTCCCTCTGCCAGGAAACCAGGGTTGCCTCTCCTGTTTCAATGGCTTGTTTGTTCCATTATTTCTGAAATGACAGAGCAAGGCTCAGATCAGTGTTGAAACCACTAGAAGAATGGGTAAGTTAGTGTGCTTAGCACTGGATACCTGGCCAGAGCTCAAAGGGCACCCAGGATCCTGCAGAGCCACCACCCCGCCCCGCATCCTCATCTACAACACTAATAAAGGCATCACTGTTTTTCCCATGTTTGTCTCCGCCTTCTGACTGAGTTTCTCAGAGGCAGGAACTGCAATTTAGTCACTTACGGCTCTCAGCATGCAGTGTACTGCATGGCATAAACTAGGCATTCCTTCCATGCATCTGACTGATCAAATACGCCTTCGGAGCTGCCCCTCTGGGCAGCTTTCTGTCTGTGCACATCACCACACAGCATTCCAGAAACTAAGTGACCTCACAGGTATCCAAGTGCAGGTGTGGGATGCTCGCTCCTTTAGATGTTTTGAAGAACTTCCAGTGACCCTCGCTTCCCAGCAGCCCAGGCTTGATGGCAGAGCCCAGGACATCACCTCCACTATGGATACGAGCTACTAAGCTGCCACTTCTGCAAGGGGCACGAATGCTAATGGTCCCAGACAAGGAAAGCAATGACTAGGGATGTGGAGGAGAGGGAAGACATGAGGCATGAGGCAAAGCGGTCCCAGCAGGTGGAAGAAAGGGCAATGGGCCACAGAAGATGCCACAGCAGGCTCAGGGTGGACATAGTGAACTGCTCTGGCTCCCTGTAGTGTGGATAATAGAGCAGCAATGGGGCCAAAAGTCAGGGAGGCCCACAGTCTCTCCATCCACCCTTGCTGCACTGGAAGCAAGAAGATCAGACAGCCTCTGATACCCACCACGAAGGTAAAGAACCTCCCACTCCCAGGAATCCTGTGATCCAGTCAGTTCCAGAGACTTGTTTGGCCTGGATCTGGCACTGTCCAGAAGTGACAGAAGATGCAGAAGGAACTAAAAATGGTTCCTGTCTCTGGGCTTCTAGCTGCACCTGCCACCTCTGTGATTCTCTCCTGTCTGTCCCCAGCTCTCAGCTCAAGGTCCCTAGACAGGTATACTGTACCCAGGAGACACTTCAAATGCCAGTTCCCTTCTCACCCATAAGACCCCACACACACACCAGACAGGCAGACAGCAATCCCTCAGATGCCTACGGGGCCCTAGAGACTGGAACACTCAGTTCCCCATTTCCATGTCACTGCCAGACTCCCTGTGACCTGAGGGCCCAGTGATCTGTGGAACAAGCATGGCAGCATGCCCTCACCTGACATCTCAGGTACCCAACTGCTAGGGATGACTCCCCTGGTTGCCCATCTCAAAGACACAGAACAGCAAGGACAAGGACAAAGTGTGAGCCTACACAGGCGGTCATTTTGGAACACATGGGATCAAATGTGAACAACTAGCAAATCTAGGTGATGAAAGATGACAGGTAGTGAGAATATTAAAACTCTTCTTTCAATTTAAAACTGGAGTTTCTTCAAGCTAACAAATTAGTAAATGAACACAGAGAGAACACGCAATTTCCCTGGACCGTTGTGTCCTGTGGGACTCCCTCCTTTGCTATCCTACCCTGAAGCATATTTGAATCCCACACGAGCTCCTGGTGTAAGAAGAGACAAAGAGGGGCTGGGCTCCCTGCAGATGGCCACCGTTCTTGTTTGCTACCGAAATTCTTAGGACATTCTGATTAACTGGTGGTTTTAAAAGCGTACAAGCTTGGTCTTGCGCTAAGACTTTCCCTTCTGGCTCCCAGTGGGAAAGCTGGGGTGGGTTGGGCTGGTCTGTTAAGGCAAGAAGAGATTTAGAGGCTCCTGTTTAGCCCCTTCCCTCCACCCAAGTCTTGCCAGCAGCCCACTTCCATTTTTCATGTAGCACTTGTACCCAGGAGGAAATGCCCTAAGCAAGTTTATAACATAAGTACATTAATATTTTGTCCCCAAATGACGTTGACAAGATTATAGGAATCTTTGCTTCTTCCATCCATTCATCTTGATTGTTTTCCCCCCTGGTCCACCTAAGAGGCTGTAATCTCTGAAATTAAACATGGACCCTCTCTCAACCCTACCCTGAGATGGCCCTGACTGAGCATGGGTGTTGCCTCTTCACTGCCTGTAGGGACTCAGAGCCTGGGTTAGTGGACCAGGCTTAAACACAAGAGATGCTCTGGACTTTATCCGCTGGAGGCCTCCGGCAGATACGGGATAACAGAACACAATACAAGATAAAGCGTACAGGGCTGTTTGACACAGCAACCTGCAGCTGTGCCATGTTGGGCCTCTTGATTCTGTGATATAAATAATTAATCCTCTTACATTTGTTCAGACCAAATTAGACATTGATTGAAAAGGTTTAAGCTAAAGCAGTCCAGTGAGGGCCTGGGAGAGATGGTGAAGATGCAGTGGTGGGGACCAGGCAGAGGGGGCCGAGCCACAGGCTGTGAGGGAATATGTGGGTTAAGAAGGAAACTGCCCTTTGGTTCTGGAACCCTGCGGTCCAGTACTGGAATGAGATATTCTCAGGCTGAGTGCTTCTGGAAGGGCTTACAGGGAGCTGTTTGATGTGCGAAGGGAGTAAGAGAGGGGAAGGAAGACTGGGGAGTCAAGATATGAGCAGAGTTCCCTTAGTGAGTTTGGAAGGAGTCCCCTTCCAAAAAAGCCCAGGGTTCAGCCTTCTGAAATCCAGCCCTAGAGACAACTCCCTCTCCTCCTTCCATGACCCTGAAACAGGGAGTCAGACCATCCTTCCTGCCGTCTCCTTTGGAGACTCGCTGTGAGCCAGCTCAGATTTCACCCAAAGCAGAAAGCTTCCCATGACCGGCCACATCCTAATCCTTCTTCTCTCTGGTTCCTTTGGGTGAAAAGAAATGCCCACCTGGCATGGAAGGTGCAGCCACAGGTCCTGGAGTACTGGGTTCCAAACCTATTGGACCCCAGGAGTTCCAACAGTCAGATCCTGGGGAGCATGACCCTCCCTAAGCTCCCCAGTGATGGCCCCAGAAAGAGAGGGAAGAAGATTCCACTTTCTCCAGGATCCCCCAAAGAAACACAGCCTACCTGTCTGAACCAATCAATGCCCCTGGGCACAGACACAGGCCCAGCCCCAGCTATATGCTGTAAGTATCGAGTGCAGAGAAAGCTTACCTGGGCCTCTCCCCGCCCCCTCCCAGCAATCAGCTCCTCACCAGAGTCCCCGCCACTTATCAGCCCTCCCTCCAACAGGGTGGAAGGAGTAGAGGCTGCACACTGATCCCCAGCTGTGTGTCCGGAATGGAATTAATCCACCTCAGGCAGGGGCCGTGCCTCACTATTAAGTCTGGTCATTAAATTAAAGTTAGGGATTGAAACGACTCATGAATAACTCATAATGGTTTGCTGGGAAGGTCCTTAAGCTCTCGGGGAGCTATGGTTTGCTCTGTTGTTAAACTATAATTGTGATTATTAATTGTGTTCTTAATGGTTACTCGATATTAATTCGAGATAACAGCCACACGGCGCCAGTCTAGGTGTTCCTTGTGATGTAGAGAAGTAGCCATCTCTCTAGGGGCTAGACAGGCCACACTGAGCCAAGAACTAGTGGAGAGAGGGAGGAGATAGAATCAGTATCACCAAGAAAGGGCCAGGAGCAGCGGAAGGAAGAGAAGAGGAGTAGCAGTGGTCACGAGGAGGGGCAAGTACATTCAACAGCAGTGGAGCCCAGAGGCTCTCGAGCTCGGGAAACATCCCAAGACCGGCTGCGGAGTCCCAGGAGCCTGGTTAGAAGTTTCATGTTTTCAATGTATACAATAAGTTTAAACCAAGAAGCTGTAAATGCTTTCCCTTTAGGGATCTATAATCTACATGTACACAAACACATACACACATGCATGTACACCTGCACACATACAAATCTTTACACACACAAACACATGCACATAGACATATACACACACACTTACACACATTCATACCCTCACCTGTGCATATATACACATATGTAAATGTTTATAGACATTTACTCACCTGCACTCACCTGCATATGTGTACATGCATGCACATACACCTACACATGTAAATCCCTTATATGGACACAAAAACACATATCCACATTTCTATTCATGAAACTCCCCTATTTACACAAGCACACAAGCACATACTCACAAGTGCACACAGGCAAACCTTCATATGCACACATATACATGCTTTCTCACACTTAACAGATACACACATAAATACATGCACATATTCAAACTCGCATGCATACAAACTCCTTCATGTATACTTGTACACATATGTACTTGCATATACTCACACACAAATTCTCATGTACACATATATACATATAGGCATACATGTGTATACTCACACTTGCAACCACACCTGGAAACCCTCATGAGCACATGTGCATACGTTATACATGCTTTTGCACATGTACACACACTCATCTGTACCTTTTTGCACATGGTGGTCATCTTGTGGCCGCTCTAATATGGTGATCCCTACTCCAGGACTAAGACCAACCATGAAGCGTGATACTTTACAGTCTTTTCCTTTCAGTACAGTACTGACCAGCTGAGAATTTTTCTACCCACTGATCCCCACCCAACCTGGGCTAATGGGTCTGTGGCCTCAAAGGAACAAAGCCAGGGTGGAAGGACAGAGTTAACAGTAAAATCAAGTCCCTACCCTAGGAGGAACGCTGAAAAAGATTTACAAGAAGACGGGGGCACAATGAGGGATCTGCACAGGGCAGGAGATGGGTCAGAGGTGAGTAAGAGCATAATGCAGAGGTTCAGTAACCCCATCCTACATCTTCTTGCTGGAAACCAAACTTCTGTGTATAGGGAGATGCACACACTCATGTGTGTAATGTACATGTATAAGTAGGGCATGCATCATTAGCCCTCACCTCTGATGCCATGCACTCAGCCTCCTCCTTTCCCTACAAGATCCAGGAGAGGGACCAGAATAGAGCTCAAAGCAGTATGGCCAGGCAGTCTGGCCACTGAGAGTTGGATTAGCTAATGACCTGGATACCATGGAGTGATCAGCCAGGTAACTCTGTCCCCTCCAGCGTGACTTACTTGTCAAGTGCCTCTGACTGCATGGTGACCATGGTTCAGAGCCAATCACCTCGTGACCACATTGTGGGTACAAGATCATCCCCTCCTCGTTCCTTCAAAGGATAGATATATCTAGCTTCCCAAAGGATGCCCACATAGACCTCTGGCCTCCATTGCAGGTGGGCCAAACGGGGTCAAATCATCAAAGAAGCATCTGGGGAGCTGTACAGGACCACTGTGGACTACACATACTTCTCAGAGCCTGTGTCCTGTGAAGTGACCAACGCCTTGGGCAGCACCAACCTCAGCCGCACGGTGGACGTCTACTGTGAGTGTGGGGACTCAGAAGACCCTGGGGAGCAGGCAGTGGGTGGTGTCTCACTGAGACTCATCACCCACAGTCTAGGGTACCACATTTGGTGCTTACGGCTCTCCCTGCTACCCTGGGGAGCAGGCAGTGAGTGGTGTCTCACTGAGATTATGGCTAGACTCATCACCTACAGTCTAGGGCACCACATTTGGTGCTTACAGCTTCCCCTGCTACCACTCCCACTTAGATCTTTGACTGCCCCAGCAGCCCAGAGACCAAGGACTGGGAGGGGGCTGACCAGCAGGAATTGAGGGCCAGCATGACTGTTCTAGCGCCCTTGTATCCCAATCACCTCCTAAGGGCTCTACCTCCTAATACATCCACACTGGGGGTTTCACCATATAATTCTGAGGGAGACACAAACATACAGTCCATATATATGTCTTATTATTCCTATTATCAAAATGAGGGAGATGGACACTCAAGTGCACACAGTGACTAAGTGGTCGGGTGACTTATGACTTAACTGAGACCGGACAATGGCCAATTCATTACCTGTGTGCACACACTCCACCGCCCCACTGAGGGGACTCATAGCCCCTTCTTCTCACCAGTGGCCCAACAGACGAGGCAACCTAGTTAGTGGGGTGCATTCAGAAGCAATTATACAAACCAGAGTGGTGGCACCCACCTGCGCTCCAAGCACTCAAACGGCTCAGGCAGGAAGCCTGCCTCCAGTTGGAAGGCAGCCTGAGCTGCCATCACAACAGCACACATGGCCTGCTCATATACTGCCCATTAGTTTTAAAAGCACTTTCACAGCTGGGCGGGTGGCGCGGGCCTTTAATCCCAGCACTCGGGAGGCAGAGGCAGGCGGATCTCTGTGAGTTCGAGACCAGCCTGGTCTACAGAGCTAGTTCCAGGACAGGCTCCAAAGCCACAGAGAAACCCTGTCTCGAAAAACAACAAACAAACAAACAAACAAACAAAAAAAAGGCACTTTCACAAACTTGACATGGCCCTGACTCTTTCATCCCACAAAGACAAAGCAGGCGTGTTGCCTTATCTGTTACACCTTGAAGTGAGTCTCTATCTCCCAATTCCAGAGTTCAGGCTTTGTCCCCTCAAAGAAGTGCCCCAAGGCCTTTTCTGGGCAGCTCTCTGAATACCCCAGCCACTGTGTGGAACAAGGCTTGGTCTATAGGCCACTGTGTTGTAACAGGGCAGAGAAGGACTCGCACATACTTAGTAGAGTTGTCAGAAATGGGGCCAGGAACTAGTCCACTTCTAGAAGGATAAGAAAGGTGTCTATGGTGTCTTGGATAGAAGACACCCTGAAAAAGTACAGGATGGAAGACACCCTAGAAGGGCTCCAGTTGGGCCAAGTCATTTCAAGTCATGGTCCCAAAGCCCAGGATTCTGAAGCAGGGGATTCCCTCCACTTTCTGCAGCCGAACAGGACAGGGACAAAAAAGAAGGAGCTGGGAAATCAAGGCAGGAATTGGCCTAAGCGGTTGGTACTGCCTCCTCTGTGGCCTGAGAAGAGCTGAGCCTGGAGAAGATGGGTCTCATCCAGAGCCGGCTCCCGTACCTTGTCAGAGAACTGAAACAGAGGTGGCGAACCCAGCGCGTCGGGGTGGGTGAAAAGGAGAAGAGAGCTCTCCAGAGCTTCCCAGCCCTCCTGAGAGGAGCCCATCTCCTCTTTTCTCCCCATCGCAGTCGGTCCCCGAATGACCTCAGAGCCGCAGTCCCTGCTGGTAGATCTGGGCTCAGATGCTGTCTTCAGCTGTGCATGGATCGGCAACCCATCTCTCACCATCGTGTGGATGAAACGGGGTTCTGGTGTGGTGAGTCCTCTGGCCAGATTTCAGGGTTCTATGACAGAAACTGGGGGGGTGGCAGATAGGGAAGCAAGCAGGAGACTTTGGGGAGAGTCAGTCGCTATAATAAGTCAAAGGGGTCCCAGAAAGAGGAATAGGAACTCAAGGACTTACCTGTACCCATATCACTCTGAACACACTCTGCCCAGGCAGTTTGCTCTGGCATTAGACAAACTTCTAAACTTACCCTTAGCCTTAGCACGATGCTTTAGGGACAGGCAGAAGGAGCCAACTTTTGGGTAGCCTATTATGTTCTCCAAGTTGCAGCACTGTTCCAGGTGGGGTCACTGCCCCCATTATACGGATGAGCCTCTGAGATAGTAACTGACCTATACCATGCAGGTATCCAGGGCTGGAGCCAGGAATAGCTAGTGTCTAAGACTGTGGTCATAGCATCACCTCCAGCTGTCTCCCACGGGATAGTAAGAATAACTCTGACAACCTGGATTCAAGGGCCCTCCACATTCAGTTAGAGGGTAATTTTACCCATGGGCAGCTGGGGGGTCACAGGAGAGTAGCATCCATCTCTCCATATGAAGAAGCCATGGGTCCTCAGTTAGGGAGTCTCACACTCCTAGCGCCACCATGCATTACACTCACAGGCCTGCATCTGGAAGGGGGTGTCCATGTTTGGGGGGAGGGGAGTTTCCTCTCCAAAGTCTAAATGGTACTATCTGCCTCCTAACTCGCTCGCACGTCACCTTGGTGTTGACAGAGATGCTGGCCTCTGTGTCAGCCAGCGACCCCAGGCAGAGGCAGCCTTCCCTTACTCTTTATGTCTGATCCTCCCCCTCCTCCTAGGTCCTGAGCAATGAGAAGACCCTGACCCTCAAATCTGTCCGCCAGGAGGATGCCGGGAAGTACGTGTGCCGGGCTGTGGTGCCCCGGGTAGGAGCTGGGGAGAGAGAGGTGACCTTGACTGTCAATGGTAAGGGTCCCATGCAAACACCACAATGTGAGGGAGGAACGGGAAGGAGGGGAAAGAGCCAAGGCATCTTGGTACCAGGCATTGTCCCCAAAGGGGTAGTCACTGGCTCTAGGCATTGTTACCCCTAATATAGCATCCTGTCTGTCCATGGAAGCAAAGGCAAGCTGGTAAGTTTGTGGACACCCTCCAAAAGAATCTCAGCTGAGAAATGATTAGGTAATAATTTTCTATTCTGGCCAAGAAAAAGAGGTCAGAGGTCACAGGCCCTTGTGTGAGGCTTTAGGGTCCTGGTCTGAAAGCGAGGTTTGAGTCAAGTTCTGGAAATGAAGTGACTTTATCTCACCCTTGGAAGCCACCCATGGCAAATCATCTATTCTCCACCTTTGCTGGAAAACCAAACCCAGCTGGATGCCTCCTCAGCACCCCTCCACTGTCCCCAATGCTCAGCTCCTGCCCAGTCGTTCTTCTCCTCTCCTGAGAGAGGCGATGGCTGCAGAAGCACGGTCGGTCCGTCTACTCAATCTACACAGACCCCAGAGCATTCACATGCCACCTCCCCAGGCAGAACCCAGGCTCCCAAGCCCTCCTGCCTTTCCTGCGTGTCCCCAGGATGCCACCAATAAATTGGCACTGCAGGGCTAAAAATAACAGCATCTGATCGCGCCTCCATATATCCATGGCAACACAGGCTGCAGCCTTTTCCTGCCGTGCCATGTCTGACACTCCGCTCAGTGAACCAGGCCACAGCAAAATCAGCAGCTCTCCCACTGCCCACTCTGGGGAGGGCGCTGAGGAGCCCAGCTGCCATGCCTGTTGTCAGCTGTAACCCGGAGGCTAAGGACCCTCAGACACACATTCCCACCAGAATCCCTAAACCTGGAGCTATTAACTGAGCATCCTTGTGTCTGGGGGAAAGGGTATGTAAGGAGGGGCTGGCATTTTTACTGTTGTTCTAGGACATCCAGGCATTTCTCAATGGGAACTTAAAGAGACGTTTTTGGGGAAAGAACTCTTCCTTTGCTCCTGGGAAACACACACACCTCAGAGGGACCCACATTCCAGGGCACGCCCTGGTATACAGCCAACATTTATTCTGTCCGTTTTTTTCTCAGCCTGCACACCTTCCCTAAGTTTCTGGGCGGCGGAGCACAGCTAAAGGAATCAGCAGGAGGAAGGAAGCTGCCCCATGTTTACTTTCTGCTAGTCACACTGAGATGGGGGCCTGTAGGAAATGACCCAAAGGGAGGAACCTGCACAGGGATGGGAGGAACCTGCACAGGGATGGGAGGAACCTGCACAGGGATGGGACTGTCCATCCTGTCTGTAATTGAACAACAGGTGGAGGGGTGGTGAGGCTGGTACATAGGAACCTGGGTGCCTAGAATGCAGCCATCTCCAGCTCTGCCAGTCCCTTCTGTGAGTGACAGCCAGTCCAGTGGCCTTTGGGAAGTGAATTGACTCCGCTGTAACCTGAGCTGGCTCTGCTTGGGTACCCAGAGGAAGGAGGAGGACGGCTGCCAATGGTCGATTGGCTCTCTGGGCCCGGTTTCCTTTACCCTAGTTTTTTGTTTTCTTTTAAGAAGCCCATAAACTCATATGTATTTGTTGACAGCTTTTAGAGCCCTGTGAACCCCTGGGGGATTCCTAGTTCCCAGGAAATGAAAGGAAAAGATTTTATGGTCTCATCACTTCTCAGCCCAGCTGCAAAGCAAAGCATTACCCAGGGCCCTCAGAATGTAGGGCCGCTGTGGCTTGGAGCCAAAGGCTTCTTAGAGCCAAGGAACTTGGAGGAAAGCAAGATTCAGCTCATCTTTAAAGCTTTCTGAGGGCAAAGCATGTACCTTGAAGTCACCTGTATCCTGTGCACCGGATAGAGTTATTTCCATTCTAAACTCAGAAGCCATCTCTCCCAATACCTTTTTTCCCCTTGGCTGAGAACTACTCATAGAAATGCAAATCTGTTTTAATTAAGGTGGTTAATAAACAGCAATTATGTTTGCAGCAATTTTTGTTTTGTTCTCGGCATAATTTTGCCTGTTCTCGGCCAGATCTCTCCCTCTGTTCTGCGGTCTAAATCCCGACCATCACCTCAGGGACTGGGAACTTGCAGGAAGGTCTTCACCCCCACCCTCAATCCCAACCTTATCTCCCAACTGCGGAGTCCAGCCCAGGAATTCACCTGCATATAAGGGACACTTAACTGGAAGCTTCCTGAGACAGGCTTCATTCTGGATGGCATTTCTTGGCTGCCCAATGTGATAAATGAGACTGGACCTCAGAAGAGCTCTCTGTCTCTGTGTCTCTGTCTCTGTCTGTCTTTCTGTCTTTCTGTCTGTCTCTCTGTCTGTCTGTCTCTCTCTCTCTCTCTCTCTCTCTCTCTCTCTCTCTCTCACACACACACACACACACACACACACACACACACACACTGAATGGGCTAATTCTGGGTCAGCTGGAGCTGTTGTTTTACCTGGCCTGGCTGAGTGTTATGTGGAGACAAACAAGACAGTCAACTACAGGATCTTCTGAGACCTGTATAGGACTAAGGCTACAAGCTCAGCTAGTACACTTCCCCTTTGCAGGGTAATAATTCCTGCCCTTGGTGAAGGAGCAACACCACTTTTCCCTTATTGACACAGCCAAGAAACCCGGTTTGTTAGGCAAGTTTGCCCTCTGCTGGACAACTGAGAAATGGCTTGACTCCCAACCACGGAGCAAGGCTAGATGACATCCTTCACTTGCAGTCCTCTATCAAGCTGGTGCTTGCCTTGACTCCCTTCCCAAACTCACCACCTCCTTTGCGAAACTTTCCCCATCTGCAGATAGAATTATTTTCTTTCCTCTGAAGCCAGTTAGTACTTTATCTTCACCGCTCCTATGGTATGAACACTTGCCACCTTTTATTATTTATGCCTTCTGGGGATTCTGACTTGGAAGCATTCACTCAGGATCCCTGGAGAGGTTTATGACTAATTTATCTTCAAGTCCCCTTCCCCTCACTCTGTCTTGCATGCACAGGCCTTCTGTAAATGTTTGCTGAATGTTTGGATTGGTGAATACACTTCCGAACCCACCAAAGAGGGTGCCAGCTGGGGCTTTGCCCTTCCTGCCTCCCTAACATGATGTCATCTTTCCAACAGGACCCCCCATCATCTCCAGCACACAGACCCAGCATGCCCTCCATGGTGAAAAAGGCCAGATCAAGTGCTTCATCCGGAGCACACCACCGCCTGACCGAATCGTGAGTATTCCAGGGAGGGACGGTGGTGAGGGCACCGGCGGTATCCACGGGTCACCTCTGCCAAAGCCTGGGCAGCCTGCAAAACTGGCGCAGGCTCTAGAGCTTCCCTTCGCTCTGCAGTGGGAAATGATGCCTATCTGCGTCTGGAGAACGCACCCTGAAGACAAAATAAGGGAAGGCAGCCTCTTGTCTTGGAACAGGCAAGCTTGGGGGTGCTCAGGCCTCCAAGTGCTACATTAATGATTCAAATTGAATTAAGCATCCTGAGCACAGAGGGAAAGGGAAGACAACAGAAAGGAAGGGCAGCCATTTCTTTTCTTGCCTGCCTTCAAAACCACTGTGATAAAATCGTAAACTGGGTGCAGTTTACGGCCATCCATGCCTGCGCCTCCCAGAATCTTCTGTCCTAATGCCCAGGGCATACACTGTGCCTTCCCGATTGAAACAGTCCCTCTAAAATGGCCACTTCATTATCCCTCAGCCTCTAAAGCAGACCATACACCCTCTGGAGTTCATCAGCATTTGCAGGATGGTGTCTGCATTTAAGAAAGACTTAAGTTGTTTGATTTCTTATCATTGCGTGGGTAGGACATGGAGGTGGAGTAAATGCCATAGTGCATGAGTGGAGATCAGAGGGCATCTTTGTGGAGTCAGTTCTCTCCTTTCACACTTAGGTAGGTTTTGGAGATCCAGCTCAGGTCATCGGGCCCCTGTGGCAAGCGCCTTACCAACTAAGCCATCTTTTTAAATAGAAGATTTGATGCTCCAGTCTATCTGAAACTGATAGCTGCTCCAGTAAGAAAACAAAGAAAAGGGAAGCTTTTTGTAGCACTTCTGAGGGAAAGTGTTGTTTCAGTAAGCCTCTGCCCGGTGATGGTGTCTTAGTTACCTTATATCACTGTAACAAAACACCAAGACCAAGGTAACTTAGTAGCATAAGAAAGCTTTTAATTGGGCTTACAGTTCAGAGGGGTGGAGTTCACAATGGCAGAGCAAGGGCATAGTTGCAGGAACACCATAGATGGTCTTGCTAGAAGACTGCCCAGAAGCCAGCTCCACAGTGTGACAGTGCTGGAAGGTTGTGACGCAGATGGGCACTGCTTTGTGTGCCAGAGATGCTGCCTGATAAACTAAGACATTGTTAAAGATTATTGCTGTTAAATGTCTCAGGCATCTGGTTCATTTACTGCCTGAAAGAGTCATACAAAATTGCAAATAATTGCACATAGTAACTATTACCTATGTCTCCCATTCATTCTTTGGGTTTTTTAATTATAAGTCTAACACATAACCATTGTAGATCTCCTTCAGTCACCCTTGAGTGTCGGTATGCCATCTTTCTCTTTATAGTTTCTAGGCTAGTGATTCTCACTAGGTCCCCTAGAGGCATCTGGCAGTGTCTGGAGACCCTTGTGGTCGCCACAGTGGCGAGGGGTGCTAGCCTTAGTGAGTAGAACTGAGCATGCCACAAAGAGCCCCACACTAAGAAGGGTCTGGTCCAGAGAGAGAAAAGCCAGGCTCTCACTTCTGCCATTGAAACATGGAGTAAGGTTATGTTTATGGCTGACTTGATAAAATTCATGCAAAGACATCCTGTAAATAAGGAGATGGAGATGATGGCACATGCAATTCTAAACATACCCCTGTAAAAACGGCGTGGTGGTCCATACCCGTAATCTCAACAGTGGGAGCTGAAAACAGGGGAATAAGCAATTCAAGGTCACCTTGTTACAATGGGAGGTGGAGAGCAGTCTGGTAATAACCCGCCTTAAAGAATTTGTAAAGTCACTGTGGACCATCTCCCCAAGGCCCAGCACTAGGGAGTACTGGCAGGGAACCCCAGACAGGTGGCCATGTGGAAAGCTGCATGGCTGCCACATAGGGTCGCTGTTTGCCTGGTAAATAAATGTTCCCAATGCAGAGTCACATAGAATGTCCTTGAGGTGTCCTCAACCTGTGTGGGTGTGCACGTACATGGTCAGCTGAAGATGTGTGCATGTATTGTGTGTGTGTGATGTGCTATATACTGTGATGGGTGTGTGCATGTGGCATGTGTGATGCGTGTGTGTAATGGTGTGTGTATATGTGCATTTGCATCAGTATGTGTTCTTGGTGTATGTGATATGGTATGATTACACAATGTGTTGTGGTATGTTTATGTGTACATGCTGGTGGGATTCAGTATCTGATGTGCTATTGTGTGTCACGGTGTGTGCATGTGTATATGTATTTGAGGTATATGTATGTGCAGATGTGGTTTGTGGTGAGTGTATATAAACATGAATGTTTGTATATGTGTATGTGATATGGCATGATGAGTATATGTGGTGTGGCATATGTTTATATGGTGTGATATATATTTATGCATACTGTGGTACATATACACATGTGCATTGTGATGTGATATAGTATATGAGTTCCTTTGAATACCTGGCTTGTGTCATGTGTATGTGTACAAAAGCATTTGTGGTATGTGTGTTTATATGCATGCATGTGTATAATATACTGTACATGTGTGTTTATTTTCATGGTATATGGAATAATATATATACATACCATGTTTGCACACATTGATGTGTATGTGTGTGTTGAGTATTCATATGTGTTTTATAATATGCACGTGCTTGTAGTATGAGGTATGTGTGTGCATACTTAGTGTAGACACATGCTGGTCATATGTTTGATATGGTGTCTACGCACCTGTATGATAATATGTTTGTGTGGGTTGATTACATTCAGGATGTGTGTTTAGGCTGGTGGTGTATGGCAGTGTGACTGTAAACATGAACCTAACTATGTCAGCATCTTGGAGGGGTGATACCATCGTCCTGACATGGACTCTCCTAACCCTGCACAATCCGGCAGGCCTGGTCCTGGAAGGAGAATGTGCTGGAATCAGGGACATCAGGGCGCTACACAGTGGAGACAGTGAGCACTGAGGAAGGCGTCATCTCCACGCTGACCATTAGCAACATTGTGCGTGCTGACTTCCAGACTATCTACAACTGTACAGCCTGGAACAGCTTCGGCTCTGACACAGAGATCATCCGACTCAAAGAACAAGGTGAGAACTGCCAGGGTGCCCAGGGAACCAGGGAACGCAGGCCAGAGCAAGGAGAGGCATAGTGCTCTTCCTAAATGCCACACAGCCTCACACAGCTACCTTCTACAGCAAGGGGCATTGGCCCCAGCAAGGGAAAAAAAAAACTCCTCTGAGCGATGGCCTCTGAGGCTGCTCAGGAAAGGGTGACCACAGAGTGTGCTGGGCTTGTGGCAGTGATAAATACCCAATGGCTTCCAAAGACCCTGGCCAAAGCTAAAGCTGAAGGGCAGCATTGCCCATGTGAGGGGGTGGGGGCTGGGCTCAGAGCACTTGCAACCCCCAGGAGACACGTGAACCATTGTACCCTAGAGGAGACACTATTCAATTCTGGACCACCGAGCTGCTGGATTTTGAGAGAGAGAGGAGGAAAGGTGAAGTAAGCTTACTTCACTATGACCCATCTCTAGAACCCCATACGCCCATTGCTTAGCTCCTGATCTTAGCTAAGAGCGTGGTCTCATGCTGCACAGGGCGGTGTGTGTCTGAACTCTCAGTTACACGGTACACTAAGGTAGCAAATTCACTTGAGCCCACATGTTCAAGACCAGCCTAGCCACCACAATAAGTCCTCGTCTCAGAACAAATACTAGAACTCCAGTCTCCATTTAAAGTTTTCTGGCTCAGACTACCAAACGGAGAGCCCCAGAAAAATGAGAGCCTGGCCAGAGAAGCTCCCTCGGCACATAGCAGCAGCGTGTTGGCTCTTGAAATGGGCTGCAGATCTTCCCTTTGCCAGCCAGTGACCAGCCCTAGGGCTCAGGGGTGGTGTTCAGCAGGCCTGGGCCTCTGGATCAGAGGTTGGAAGCCCAGCGAGTGGTCCCCAACAGAACCCTCAAGCCTCAGTAAGTCACCTATGATCACAAGTCTCAGTGTCTCCAAACACCTCTTCCTAATAGGTGTTGCTTTGCATAACGCTTTGCATATAATTTGCATAATACCATCCACACATCATCCAAACCTCCCTGGTATCCTGTTGCCTACCCTCTTTGTCTTCCCCTTGATGCCCTCACCCCTGTGTCCTCCTCTACTACTCTCACCCACCCCCAAAACCTCCCCACCAGGTTTGACTTTTCTCTGTCCTTACCCCTGTTCCGGAGGGCCGGAGACAGGCTGCATGAACTCAGTTCAGCTGGGGGAACCTGGCTCCAGAGACATGACAGAGGAGGGAACCCCCCTTTCACCCCTCCAGGTGACCAATTCCCTGTCCCACCCTACCCTGGCCACCCAGGCCCTGGCTGTGGACGCTTGCTTTATTTCCAAACAGGTTCGGAAATGAAGTCGGGAGCCGGGCTGGAAGCAGGTACGGAAGGAGCCGATGAGAACTGCCCGGGATGGGGGGAGGGACTCTTGGCTAGGAGGGGAGGGGCTCAAAAGGGGGCAGGGAGGCTGCTAAGTTCTCTGTCCACCCCAGGTCAAGGATTTAGTGAAGTCAGAGCAGTGGGAGAGGGGCTCCCTGCAACTGGCGGGTCCAGGGACCCCAAACACCTGTCTAATACCACAATCCAGGGCTCCTTCCTCCCCAGGACACAGCTTTAGCCCCTCCCATCCCTTGTCCTCAGAAACCCTGACTCCCATCCCTGCCCTGGCCTCCCTCCACTTCCAGGCCCTCCATGACTCTGCTCCTCAGTACCATCACCAGCTCAACATTGCTCCCCAGGGGCCTGTGGCCTATTTCATTCATGCTTGCTGGCTCACCACCTTCCCTGCTCCCTGTATCCCCCATGGAAGCTTCATCTCATCATCAAGTCAAGGCTGCTGGACACTACCCCTTCAGGGCGCCCATAGCAGAGTGGTCACCAAGCTCCATGGGTTGATTTGCTCCATCTAGACAACTGTCCCCTCTGCATCCCCAGGCAGGACACCAGAAGAGCAGGACTTAGTAAATCCTCCTCCGCAGAAGTGGCCATAGGCCTGAGGGTCCTCTGTCTCAGTCCTCTGCCCACACTGGTTGTCTAGCCTATGCCACTCTGTTAATTAGCTACATGTGGACCCCACATCCCCCACTCCCTGGACACACATGCCATTCTCAGAGCACCAGTCTAGATCACAACCACCCCACAGAGGCCCCTGTGGTCCATCCAGAGGCAGCAATTATTTGCCACCTAAATCTTCAGACTCTCCAGAAGTCCAGGTCCCATGGAGGCACTCTTTCCTGCCTCTGTTCATACCCCTTCCTCCTTCAGTGACTAAGACCCCTCAGACTCAGTCCCCTTCCTTAGATGGAAAGGACCAAGGAAGGGAACCCCCTCCCCAGTCCTTCTCAAAGGAATGTTCTGTCCAGAAAGAAGTAGCCTTAAAAGATGACCTAAGTCAAACTTCAAGAGGCCAGGAAAGGAGGAGACATACTGGGGACCTGGTAAGGGATGCCACCTGCCTTCACAGATCCCTTCTCCTCTGCCACCGCCTACCCAAGATGCACCCACCCCCTGCTGTTAACAACCCAAGACAATGTGGACTTAGAGGGTACAAGTCAGCAGTGACCACCATTCTGTTGCCTCAGTTCTCTGAGCTATGGATGGAAAGTTGAAACCTGGTAGTTTTAAGAGAGTATGCATTGGCTCTGAGAGGAGCTGAGACACCCCTGAGTTTCCCCTAGGAAATGTACTAGGAATCCCAAGAGTGCTAGATCTAACACAAAACAAAGAAATTCAAACCACAGAACCAATGAGGTTTAACAAGGAACATCTGTTTGTCAAAGCCAGCTTGGCTGAGATCACATCTTTTTTTTCTCAGTCCTGATTTCTGAGGCCAACCCCCATACTTCCCCCTTTCAGTCTTGGGAATTTTCCATTCTTACCTCCTCTCGGTCACCTCTTGTCACCTCTGCAGTAGTCTGGGCCACGAATAGGTAGGTAACAAAAGAATTCATGTGTGAATCCTGCAGTGGTGAGATACCAGATCTCCCTAGTAGGTGCCCCCTCCCACTTCACAGCAACATCTTGGGGACCAGAATCTCACTGTTTCTTTCTCTTTAGTAAAATGGGGTCAGGGTAGCAGAGTACTCACTTAGTATGCATGAAACCCTAAGTTTCATTCCCAGAACAGCAAAAGAAAAAAAGAACAATGATGCTGTAACCACAGCTCCAGAGCAAACACCTCGCCTTCTGCAGGTCAGCCCAGCCTCACCAGTGAATGTGGGTGAGGAAGGAGCTCAGGCATTCAGAGGAATTTCCTCTCAGCTAAGGCTTTTGTCTACTGCTGTCCTCCTTACACACGGAGTAATTGGACCAAATCCTTGATGAGAGCTGGGCCCCTGGCTCTGCTCCAAGACCTTTCCCCACAGTCTTTCACCTAAAGCCCTTAACAATCCCTGACATCACAAAATTACTACTCCATTCTACAGATAAGAGACAGGGAATAAGCTTCTCGGAAGGTGGGATGGAGCAAGTGGGGATGATGAGCAAGCAGCCTGGGCTATATGGAGTCCATGACACTTGGAAGACACCATGTGACCCAGAGAACAGAGCAGGATGAGGTTGGGAGTCACATGAGGAGACCTGGATTGAGCTTGTTCACACACAGTAGCAACACGTGCCCTTGTAACAAGTCGCTTGACTTCTCTGGACGTTAGTATCTTTACCAAATGAGAGGCTTGGGTTCATTATCACCCAATTTCTCTCTTCCTCGGAATTTCCTAGAGCTATTCCTGGTAGACGACTCAGGCCTAAAATCATGTGTTCAGGGCTCATACGCATCCATAGGATGAGTTGAGCTTTATGGAAAAACAGTCTCCCTCCTCCGCATCATCACCTACCATTCTTGCCCATTTGGCAAGAGCCAGAGACAGGCTGGGGAAAGAGCAAAGTGAGGTGCTCTGGGCCCTTTGGGGCTGGAACAGGTGATGGATGTTGGAGGGCTGGCCTTGAAAGAGAAGGTGTGGCAGTCCAGGAAAAGAAAGGCTCTTTCTCCTCAGCACTGTGGTAGCAAAGAAGATGTGATCAACCTCCCTGGTCCCAACCCTTGCACATGTGGGTCGTGGGTCCTGATTCCCAGCAGGCTGGAAGGGGAAGTTGCCTCAGAGTTGAAAACCTTAAGAGTTGGTTGTATGTACCCTCCCTGTACCACGGAAAGGGAAGTAAGGAAGGAGCCCAACAAACAAGGGCAGGGACCATCACCATGTTTTTTCCAAAGAAAAGCCATGGACTTAAGACTCACCAGCCGCTGCATGCATTATAGATCCCTTCCTCAATGCTGAAGAGAGCTAAATTAGGCTAGCCTCGCCCTGCATCTCCAGTTTTCCTCCCCACCTCCCCCCTCCCCCGGCCCTCCACTGTCTGATCTAGCATCTACCCCTTGCCCTGGCTCCTCTCTACTCTCCACCTACCCTATGTCCTCTATCCAGCCTCAGCATTCCTATCCAGAGCTGACCCCTATTGGACCATCTGTGCCTGCCCAGGCCAGACCAAGGCATTCCCAAGAGGGACCCACACAGCAGTGGTCTGGTCCCAGCTTGACAGGGGCTGCACCTGAGGGACTGGGTAGGGTCCAAGTGGGACAGTAGGTTTCTTTGTCCCTCATCAGCCTTGTCTGTTTCTTTCCCACAGAGTCTGTGCCAATGGCCGTCATCATCGGGGTGGCCGTAGGAGCTGGTGTGGCCTTCCTCGTCCTAATGGCAACCATTGTGGCCTTCTGCTGTGCCCGTTCCCAGAGAAGTACGGGAGGGAGACACGGGATCTCAGGGAGGGGGACAGAGAAAAAGGCCAGGCTTAGACTGCCCAGGAGAGCAAGTAAGCAGGAGTACAACGACGGGCTATAACAGTGTTGTGAGCTCCTGGGGCAGGGATGGGTACGATGCTCTGTTATGTACCTGGAGGGTGTCTGGCAGCAAATGGGAATTCTACTGAGGCTGAGCCAAATCCAACTGGCCTCCATCTAGAAGGATAGGCCACAGTGCCCTGGGTTGAACATCTAGCACTCTTATTTAGGGTGGATAGAAAATCTCAGAGGGAAGGGGGTGGTTTGACCCTCCTTGTTCTGCAAACTACTAGCTTAACCTGAAAAGCAAGTCAGCCACACAGAGCATGAAAGCATGTGAAGAATTGTTCTGGTTTAAATATCTTTCATCATTAGCAACACAGTTCAAGTGCCAGCACACTCTTAAAGAATGTATGTACGCAGGGCTTCCGTACCAGGCCCAGGTCCGGAGTTACACCTTACCGGTGTAAGGGAAAAGACGGCAGAGTTGAGTTGAAGATAGGAGAGATACAGTCTTCTACTCTGTGACCCTGGGCAAGTCACACATGTTTAAGGCCTCAGTTTCCTCATTTGTGATATTAGAGGGTTGGATGGCAAGACTCTGATGACTCCAGCCAACTCTGAGCTTCTGGGATTAGGATGCGTTGAGTCACCAGAACAGGTTGTGGTCACCTGGCACCTTTCTCTTGCTGGAAGGAAGCCACTGCTTCCCCTAACATATTCTGCACTCCCATCTAAGCAACCTTACCTACAACCTTACCCAACAAGATGGCCCTGCTGCCTCTGCGTAGAAATGATAGGAGAACAGATTTCAGTAAGATTTGTCTCACAGCTGCTCCTCGTTCAGAGAAGCTAGACCTCTGTGTTCTCTGGATTGAATAGGAGACCTTATGGTCTTTTTATCGTTAAGATTTGTGACCCTAGAAATGGAGAGTTCAAATCCATAGAGAAGGACAGAGACAACCTCTCAAAGAGAATGGGGACTCAGGATGACAGGGCCTAGCTAGGTGAGGGGAGGGGATGAAAGGGGACAACCTCTCCAGCCACAGGAGATACTGATGCTCCTGTACCAAGGAGCTGGACAGCCTGCATGGCCAGCCTTTGAGGCCCATCTAACCGAAAGGAGATCTCCACAGAGGGTCTGTGGGTGGGGAACCCTCAAAACTTCAAATTCACAGTCTGAGGGGAGGGTAAATACTGAGGTGGGGCGGGGAAAGGGTGGCAGCATGGGGCTATGGGGAAGTTGACATCTCTTGCCTGAGGATGAGAACTGAATTTTTTTGTCTACACTTTCTCTTATCTTATGTCTAGATCTCAAAGGTGTTGTGTCAGCCAAAAATGACATCCGAGTGGAGATTGTGCACAAGGAGCCAGCTTCTGGTCGGGAGGCTGAAGATCACACCACCATCAAGCAGCTGATGGTAAGAATGCCACCCGTGCCCCACTCCATCCTGAGAACAGAGATTCTTTGATACTCTCCATCCTGCCGAGATGCAGCTCATCCAGAAAAACCCCTCCTGCCCCAGGCCTACGCTCAGCCAATGAGCATTTTGCCTGTGCATCTGTGAAGTAATATGGGAGATTCAAAGACATGTATAATGCAGTCCCTGATCTGGATCCTGACCACTGAGAAGGGAACGAATCTATGCTTTAATTTACATGTGTGGCTAGATGCAGTCTACACACACACACACACACACACACACACACACACACACACACATGCACGCACACACAAAGTCTTCCAGGAGCACTGGTTCCTTCTTGGGAACTGGATATCTATCAGAAGCAAATGTAAAACTTCTCCAGCAGCACCAAGCCGGCACCTCCTCTTCCTGATCCTCTTTTCGAGAACCAGAATGCTCCTCTCTGTTGCTATGCTAGAAGCTCTTAGAGCGCACTTTACATGGTGGGTATATCTGGGAACAAGAGAGCAAGGATTAAAGGACATGTGCTTCTCTGAGCCACAGTCTATGAGATGGATATGAACACAGTGATATGCAGGGTCATCAGCAGGATTACAGGGGTAACAACCTGAGTAATATGGGCTACAGTAGGGTTTTCCCTTGACCTTTGTGCGGGATTTGGTCCCATGATTCCTAGATACTCAAATCTGAGGATGTGCAAGTCTCTTGTATAAAGTATGTATAACATTTACCCAGGAACTACCTGTATTCTCTCATATACATAAATCATCTCTACTTATAATATGTAATGTATTATAATGTAATATAAACAATTACTGTACCATATTGCTTAAGGATTAATGATGAGTAAAATATGCTTGTTTGGTACAGGCAATTTTCCCTAAATATTTGATCTGTGGTTGGTGGAATCCACTGTGCAGAATCCAGGAATGTAGAGCTTGTAAGAGCCCAAGAATTGCTAACTATTGTGTTGCTCTAAACATACCCACTAGATGGGGAGCAACTGCTGCCTAATTCCTCCCTGGCAGAGGCTCACAAATGTTTGATGAATGGAACTGACTTTTCTCTCTGCTACACTTTCTCTAGTCAATTGATTTTCAGGGTCTGTCAATTCTGCTTCAAAAATATGTCTCAGATATGTGTCCCACCTCTCCTCCATGGTTACTTCCTTTTTGGGGGGCCTTTCCAGGGCTCCCTGGACCACTGCAGCAACCTCCTAATGGACCTTGGCTTCGGCCACTTGTCACAATCAAGCCTCTGGGACCTTGCTAGAAGAGCCTTTCTGAAATACAAATCTAGCGGCACACACCTGTAACCCCAGCACTCAGAAGGCAAAAGCAAACAGCAGTGCCTTTGTGACTTTGAAGCCAGCCTGAACTAATTAATGAGACTCTGTCTCAAACTAAATAAAATATTAAATGTAAATTTGCTCCTGTGATAATCTACTGAAGTCTCTCAGTGGCTTCCACGTCTGCTGGATGAAGTCCAGCTGCCCAACACGTCATCACTCCCTTTGCTCCAAGGTACCTGCCAAACTTTCCAGTTCCGTCTTCCAGCCAAACAAATCTGGCTTTCCAGACATAAGGATGGGTGATTCCTGGTCTGGGAGTCCTTTGTACACCCAAGACCCATGTCCCCTCTTCCTGTTGATGTGCCTGCTGAATTTCATGTCCTACAATAAGAAATGTTTCAAATGTCATCCACCTCAAAGATTTTCTTGGCCTGCCCCCTCCTCACACAACGGCTAGCAGTGACCTCTTTGCTGCACTCCCTTGAGCCCCTTTGACAGCCCACTGCTGAGGACAAGGAAACCTCTCCAAAGACTCTAGAGCTTTTCAAGGGCAAAGGACATATATTTCCCCTGGGCCCTCCCTGACACAGTACCTAATACCTGACGTAGGGAGGTGTTCCTTCATGCAGGAGGGAACGCACATCCCAGACCTGAAATGGAATGATGCTACTTAAGCTTCCTCCGTTCTACCCTTCAGTTCTCTCACAAGGAGGCATTTCTTTTGTCTCACAGTCAAGCCCTCAAAAGAGGACAGGTGTACCTGGGTATTTTGGGAAGAACAGAGGAGGTAATTTGGAAGAAGGGCCTTGCTGAGGCTCTGTAACTAATCTCTCACTTGGGAAGATGCTCCCTGGTCCCCTCCTCCACGCTGGGAGATCTTATACCCTGTGGTCTGGGAAACACTCAGTCATCAAGGGGAAATAGGCTTAGATGTTTTATCGGGGCTGGGGGGGGGAGGAGAAGAGCAACAACAATCTAGATAGAACCAAAACATTTACTGGAAAAACGGAGAGGAAGAAAGTAATGCAATTAGTGAGAGAATAACAGGATGTAAGCACATTGGCCCATTCTGTGGGCCTCCAAGACTGAGACAATGTTAAGAGAGACAAACAAAACACCTGCTGGGTGGAAGTGTGAACTGGAGCACCACTGCTGGAGTGAGGCACCTGAAGTCTGGGGAAGCATCCCTGTGTTCCTTCTGTGGAAGTCATCCTGATCGTACACCTAATCATTGCGCTCAGAGATTTAGAGCTCAGCCGCCATTCATTCTCAGATAACAAGCCCAGCACTCACCCTGGCCAGAGGCATTCTAGTCAGTGACCACAATATACACATCCTCAACCAGGTGTGGTAGGGATTCAAAGAGAGCAAGGTCTCTTCCCTCAGGCTGGTTGGCAGATGTTAAGGAAGACAGTCACTGCTGAGAGGAACAGGTGTGACCTAGTGTCTCAGTCTGCTTTTTATTGCTATGACAGATACAGAGAAAATCAGGGCTGGGGGAATGGCTCCGTTGACATGGTGTTTTGACACACAAACATGAAGACTTAAATTCAATTCTCTCGGAAGTCATGTGAAAAGGCATGCCCCAGTAGTCCCCCAGTTGTGGGGAGGTGGAGATAGGAGGATCTATTGGGTTCACTGACCAGCCAGGCTAACTAAACTGGTGTGCTCTGGGCTCAGTTAGAGACCCTGTCTCAAAAAATAAGATGGAACGTGATTTTAAAAGGTACCCAAAGACAACATATGTAAACACACACACATGTGCACACACACACACACACACACAAAGATACATATATACAACATACACACAAAGAAAAAATGCATAGTGGCTCATACCTCTAAGACCTGGGAAGCAGGAGAATTGCCAAAGTTCCAGGTCAACTCGAGCTACAGAATGAGTCCCTGTCTCATAACAACAACAACACCAGCACTGGCGAGGTGACTCGGAAGGGGAAAGCCATTGATGCTGAAGTCTACAGTCTGAGCCTGAATTCCAGAACTACAGAGGAAGGAGAAAACCAACTTCTGGAAAATTGTGCTTTGCTATCCACACACACACTATGACATGCATTTATGTGAGTACATGGATGCACACACACAGAGGTCAAATAATTAATTAAAACAAAAGAGGAGCAGTCTCTTTGGTTGTGGCTTCAGCCCACATTCGTGTGGCCCTGATGCCTTCAGATCCACGTCAAGGCAGAACATCACAGCAAAGTATGCCTTAGAGAAGAATGTCTACCTCATGCTGTCCAGAAAGCAGAAAGAGACAAGAGGGGCCAAGGTTCCAGTGACCTCTTCTAAGGTACAACACCAGTGACCTCACTTCCTTCTACTAAGACCTACCTCCTAACAGTGCCACATGAAGGGTACCAAGCCTTGAACACATGGCCTTTGCGGGGGACATAGTTCAGATCCAGCCATAACACCTATGTTGCCAGCATCTCGACAAAGACTCCTTCCAACATCCCGGCCCCAGTTGAAAGACTGCCCTAAAGATCGTGTTCTATACCTGGTGTTGATGTTCTGGGATTACTTACTTACCTCAGGTACATCTCTCTCCCTGGTGAGTGAGCAGAGAGAGCTCTGTCTATCTGCATTGTACTCTGTATACACAAGGCACTTAGTGTATGGCTTGGCCTGAATTTTTCGACAAATATTCAAGTGAGAAGTCTGGTGAGGATGTTCCTGCCCAATGGAAGAAGACATGGCTTTACAGTCATACTGATGCTTCATCCGCTCTCCCCTCCTGTCTGTCCTGGAATGAGGGCTCCCAGAACCTTACTGAGGTCTGGAATTGTATCCTAAATCTTTACCTGCCTTTCTGCAGTCCAGGATGTGCAGGGGACACATATGACAATCCTTGGAGCTCATTTCTTCATCTTCTCCTGGGAGGAGGTGGAGTTGAGCCCACCTTCTCCACACTGAGTTGGCCATTTTTGGGTTGTAGATGGACCGGGGTGAATTCCAGCAAGACTCCGTGCTGAAGCAGCTGGAGGTCCTCAAAGAAGAGGAGAAGGAGTTCCAGAACCTAAAGGTAGGGGTAGCCACAGTAGGTCTGGACCATAGAGATGATGGCCCCATGCCTTAGGCAAAGAACCACAACAGCATGCAGAATGCCGGTCTGGGACAGGTGTCACTGAGGGTGAGGGGCTGAAAGTTCCTGCTCTCCTTGCCCCTGAGTTGAGTCTGGATTCCTACAATTTTCCTCATCCACGACCTTATCACACATAGATGTTAAAAGTCAGTATTCATGTTCTGGACAAACACACAAAAACAATTAAAGACCGCTTTTCCAAGGATCTTGCATGGCCCCGGTGTAAACCGGGTCTGGTACATCTTCCCCTTCCCTGCTGACAAATGAGCATGCGCCAAGCTCTGCTGGCGTCCCCGCCGTGCTAACCCTTCCTGTTTTCTGGTCAATACCCATCCTCTCCATTCCTTCCTCCCCTCCATGCCTCACCTGTGCGAAGAAGGACTGGTCAGCCCAGCCTCCTGCCAATGAAGGCTCCCTAGTGAAATGCCTCTTGTTCTTGCCTTCCCAGGACCCCACCAATGGCTACTACAGCGTCAACACCTTCAAAGAGCACCACTCTACCCCAACCATCTCCCTGTCCAGCTGCCAGCCAGACCTGCGTCCTACAGGCAAACAGCGCGTGCCCACAGGCATGTCCTTCACCAACATCTACAGCACCTTGAGTGGCCAGGGCCGCCTCTACGACTACGGACAGAGGTTCGTGTTGGGCATGGGCAGCTCTTCCATTGAGCTTTGCGAGCGGGAGTTTCAGAGGGGCTCCCTCAGCGACAGCAGCTCCTTCCTGGACACGCAGTGCGACAGCAGTGTCAGCAGCAGCGGCAAGCAGGACGGCTACGTGCAGTTTGACAAGGCCAGCAAGGCCTCTGCCTCCTCTTCCCACCACTCCCAGTCCTCTTCCCAGAACTCCGACCCCAGTCGACCCCTGCAGCGGCGGATGCAGACTCACGTCTGAGGATCACGCACTGTGGTGGGGACGGGCCAGGGAGGAGGACAGGGCATATTTTCGTTCTCCAAGGACTGGGGCTACTTTGCAGAGGACCCTAGAACTGGCCACCTCCAAGGTGGCCTCCGAGCACCTCTGTTACCACCTTCCTCCAAAGCTCCAATCAAGCACAAATCTGGCTCCCAGGTGGAAGATGAAGAGGATGCAGCTGAGTGCGTAGTGCTCAGGGCTTTGTCCCCTGCTCTTCCCTAAAGGCCCCTCAGCCACCTTGTTCTCCCAAGGGCACTAGTGGCAGCTAGAACTTTGCTTTTATGAAACTGCAGTCCACTCTCCTAGCTCCTCTTGCTGCCCATAAGCCATCCCTGGCGCCTGTATTCCTTACAGCCTTGGGGAACGGAGGACTTTTTCCCATCACTGAGTTGTTCCAGAAACCCCACCTTCCCCACTGTGCATAGCCCATGCCACAGAGGCTGAGGGTTGAGAAATGACCCTGGCCAACGGAGCATCTGCCTGGGAGCCCACCCTCAATTTGTTTGGTGTTTTGTGTCTATATTCTGTTCTTGGACTTGATGCCTCTGAGCTTGGTGGTGGGACTGGCCCGGCAGAGTCTGGTGTCCTCAGAGATGAGGAAGGGAAGGAGGGAGAATGGAATGCCTGGAGAACACCTGGCCCAGCACACCGAGCCAGGCTGTACAATTGGGAGCCCTCACCCTCAGCCCCGCTTTGTGTTCTCCCGTCCTTTCTACAGCACATTCAAGCTAACGTAAGGCATGCAAGAACTTTTCTAGCCAGGGTTGGTTGAGCAGTTACTGCAGAGTGCTTCCTGGGAGATGCGGATTTGAGGGGACTGAAGGACAGGCGGGAGAATGAGACAGACTTTTGCAGCTGATGAACGCAAGGAACAATCACCCGTTCTCCAGTAGATTGGACTCTGTGTGCAAGAGGGAACGTTTTTCTGCGCCTCTCCCTCCCATCACTCCCCACTTAAGAATAAAGCGGTAGGGCCATTACCCCCATCGAACCTGCCTGTGCTTTTGTTCCTGAGTAGTCACAGGAAGACCCCAGGAGTCCAAGTGCATTGTGGGAACCAAGGGTTTTTTATTTGTTTGTTTTTGGCTGTTCTTCACTTGTTTTTTGATTTTTGTTTTTTTTTTTTATCCTAAGCAAGGAAGGTCATTGTTGGGGCTCGTTGTGGTCATAATAGAACCTACAGGTTGACTCTCTGTTTGTGGATGACATCAGCCAAAAAACAGGTCTCACCAACCTCAATTCTTGCCAAATGCAGTAAGTCAATACCATCACTCTGTACACTGGCCAGATACTTCTAGCCTTTTATCTCAGTACTATTCCACAGGGGAGTCTTTCTCTACCTTGGATATAAGAAGGAGGGCCTCTTGAAAGACCACAGACCACCACCAACACTCTAACAGTTAAGTATAGGACTCAAAAAAAAATCAGAGAAAAAACATTTTTATTTTTTGTTTTTTGAGACAGGGTTTCTTTATGTAGCCCTGGCTGTCCTGGAACTCACTTTGTAGACCAGGCTGGTCTTGAACTCACAGAGACCCACCTGCCTCTGCCTCCCAAGTGCTGGGATTAAAGGCATGCACCACCACCGCCTGGCCAGAATGAACTCTTTTTTTATTGATTTTATTGAGCTCTACATTTTTCTCTGCTCCCCTCCTTGCCTCTCCCCTCCCCTTCAACCTCCTCCCATGGTCCCCATGCTCCCAACAGAATGAACTTCTAAACATCATCATAGCAGAGAGGATGGGTAAATGAACTAGTGTTCTAGTACAGGGAGTGGGGTTCAAATGGAACTCTGAAAAACCCAATTGTTCCTAAGGCTGGAAGGTTCTCACCAGCTTTTGACTCTTCTTGGAGTCAAAATCTTGAAGATTCTTACCAATCATAAGATCCTTCATCATCAAATGTATGCTCCTTCCACACACTGTTTCCTTGGGTAACCCTAAAGTTAGATCTTATGCCTTTATAGCTACTTCACTCAGAGTCCCTTTCTGCTTCAGTTATATTCCCTATTGTTTCAAATCTTTCTCGGTTTACTTGATATCTTCTTCTGCAACCCCCAAACCAGAAGGATTTGAAACTCATTAGAAATGAAAGTGGCTGGGTGGTGGCGGCGCACACCTTTAATCCCAGCACTTGAGAGGCAGAGGCAGGCAGATCTCCGTGAGTTTGAGACCACCCTGGTCTACAGAGTGAGATCCAGGACAGGCTCCAAAGCTATACAGAGAAACTTTGTCTTGAAAAACCAAAAGGAAAGAAGGAAGGGAGGGAGGGAGGGAGGGAGGGAGGGAGGGAGGGAGGGAGAGAGAGAGAGAGAGAGAGAGAAATGAAAGTGTGCACTGGAGCCCTGCAGCCTGCTCTTTGTACCATTTTGGCTTGTCATAGACTCCAGGATTGTTGACCCCTGTCCCTTCTAGGTTCATCTCAAAAAGTTTTCCCCCTTCTCAATGGAGAACAAGGACCCATGACTACATGTAAACTGTCTTGATGTGCTGGAATAAGAAAGAAGTGACTTAAGAGGATTGGTCCATTAATTTCTCCTGATCTTTCCCACTGGACACAGTGGGCTAAACTATTTCCTAATCCTGACCACAGCTTACTTTGCCCTAGACCCTTCTACCCTTCTCTCTCTCTCTCTCTCTCTCTCTCTCTCTCTCTCTCTCACACACACACACACACACACACACACACACACACACACACACATCAAACTAATAGGGTGACAGTATCCATTCTTTCCTGGAATCAGGGATTATGAGACAAAACTAGAACAGGAAAGAAAACTACCCTGTGCAACGGATTGAGGCCATTGCCCTCCAGGACCTTGACACTCACAGAGAAAAAAAATGTGGCTAATTATAGAGAATAAAATGACAGCACCAAGGTGACCACAATCAGACTAGGTTGTGTGATGCCCACCTCTCCCATGCACAAACACATTGCGAATTGCAGAATAAACAGGTCATCTGTACTCAGTGTTTGTAAAAGAGTACAACATGAACAGAAAAGCATACAGTGAACTGGACAGTTTTCTATAGCTGAAACTCCTTCATGTTGGGGGGGTCTTCTCTGGAGCATTGAGGAGTCCAAACATGTTCATCCCTCAGTTGTCTCCAGGCTTGTTGAGTCTCACAGGAATGGAGGCAGAGAAAAGGTGGTAAAGGAAGGTAGGAGAGGGAAGAAGTGGAAAGCCCTGAATTCCCCTGGAGGTGTTTCCCTGTGCAATGAAATGAGTGCTCTACACTTGCACCTTACTGAATCCTCACAATTTGATAAAGCATCCTCATGTTTTACATGTGTGGGAATGAGGCTTAAAGAAGCCAAAAGGCTTGCTCAAGATCACCGAGATAATAAGAAGCAAATGTAAGATTTGGACGCACATGCCAGTACACGATGTCTCTCCATAATACAGTGCAAGCTCAAAGCCACTCTCCAGAGTACTGGTAGAAGTGGCTAACAATAAAAGCCACACGCCAATCAAGGACTGGCTGGACAAGGACAAGCCACAGTCCCATCAAGGAGGCCAGCCTTCATCCTCTCTCTACCTTAAATCCCCAGATGACCTGGAAAGACCACAAACTCCCTGAGAAACAAAGACACTCTGTGTATCACCCCCACATACACCCGAGGCCAGGATCCAGTTTGCTGATAGCTGGGACGTCGTTATTGGCTCGCAGAACTGGACAGGAGCCCAGTTTCTAATTCTCAGGCTTGCTATCAGTATGCAAAGGCCAGGGTTATTTCCACCGCCTTCAACTTCCACTGAAAAGGAAGTGCTCTCCAGCGAAGAGCTAAAGGGCCACACCAAACCTATTTCTGAGAAGCCTGTTGAAACAAGTCCTTAAAAAGCACAGGCCTAGAAGCCACCTTTGCGTTTCGGGGATTCAAAGGACTCGAGGAAGTAAAAGCAACCAACCGATGCAGACAGGCCTGATGTAGTCCTTGGATGGTTTCTCAGAACAGAGGCGCATTAACAGGAAATTCGCCCCTCACTTCCTGGATGAGGAGGGAAATATGCGGGGTATGGTATTTGCTATTATGGAGCAGGAAGTGAAACAGAAGGGTTCACATCCACCAGTTTGATTGGAACTTCCCAGGAATGTGTGATTTGTGATGGCATTCATCAAGAAAAAACAAATGAGGGGAAATGCTGCCCTTAGAGTCCTCTTTACAAACTTTTACTAATTTTTTTTTCTTTAGCAGTATTAAGGATCAAGTCTAGGGCCTTGAGCATGCTAGGAAAGTACTCTACCACTGGCCACACTCCTGCTCTCAAACTCTCACTAAGTGTACAGATACTTAAATACAATGATTTAAAGGGCCGGAAAGTTTACCTATAAGAGAAAAAACATCTAGACATAAACTAATGACAAGGATATGGAATCTCAAATTTCCCGTCCGTTTTACGAAGGTCTTTAGATGCATCTTATCTGGGTTGGGTTTGGACTCTGTAACTGCACACCAGCCCTCAGCAGTGCTAGCATCAAAACCTGCAGCAATCTCTGGTCTCTGCTGATAAAGAAGGCTCCGGTGCCCCATGTTTCAGTCTTCCCAGCCAGGTCACAAACACGGAAAAATGAGAAAATGTCAAGTTGCTCTTCGTTCTACCCACAAGGATTATTTTCTTGGACGAGGCGGTGTTTGCTGCTGGATCATCACGCCTCTCCCTCCATAATTGCTCTTCTTCCTTGAGCCACCTCCCCTCATGTCTAACCTGGGTCTGACATGCACTGAAAGCTTTCAACACAAGCCGGGTGGTTTTAATCCTACCACGGCTCTTCTCAAAAGGCCCTTTGTGGAGGATGAAGGTATAGCTCAGTGCCAAAGTGCTTGCTTAACTTGTGCAAAGCCCTGGATTTGACCCCTAGAACTTCAAAACAATAAAATAAGTAAACAAATAGCCTTTTGTGAACATATACCATTCACAGGATACATCATTGAGCTATGGTGTACAATCTTGATTTTAGATACACAGTATGTATCTACTACCCCATGGAGGATTAAACTTCATGCCTGGCATGTGCTTCCCACTGAGGTATACCCTTAGCCAGTCCTGGCTGTATGTGTGCCTCTGTCACTATCTGCCTGCCACTTTATGTTCCCAGTGCTCTTCTTCAAGACAGTCAAGCCACCCACAGGGTAGGGACATCCTGAATCCCTGATCAAGAGGATCCCTTGAGCTCTCTGACTAGGGAACACCAGACAACCACAGGCATCTCTCTCTGCTGCTCCTAAACCATATGCAAGAGTTCCTTATATCTTGGAAGGCAATGAGGACATTTGAAGGATGCTCTTTTATAATTGTGGTGGTGGTGGTGTGTGCAGATTGGGGGGGTGAGTCTAAAGAATTAACACCCAAAAAGATTTAAAGATAAAGTCTGGAAGCCACAACTTCATTGGGAGACTGTGAGTCCTGTAAAATCTATCCCCAGTTAAGCAAGAGGAAAATACTAATCCAATGGGAAGCTGAATTTAGGATGGGATTCATCCTCCAAGAGTCACTGTCAATCAGGACAAGAGGAGATCAAGGGGACTAAGTCACCACTTTGGCATGGAAATTTAAGGACCACTTTGGCGTGGAAATTTGTTGCCTGGACACTAAGAAATTGTACTCTTGACACTAAATGGGTACTGAACTTTGGAGAAATACAGAAAAAAGACAAGGATAGACAAAGTGATGCCTGTGAGAGCGACAGCAGGGTTTTCATGTAACTTAACTTAAAAGTTTCTCTGGCTCGCCTATCACGCAAGGGCTATATCAGTATGGCGAATCCACAGAGGAAGGACGAGCCCAAGTCCCTCTCAGACTCCGACTTCTGTTCCCGAGATTCACCTCCTCAGGTAGAGAAGCTTGATGCTTCATAAAGAGAAAAACTCGTGTCACAGTTCAGGGCAGATGTGAACGGTGCTCCAGAAAGTAGCTGAATTGCAGATGGTTTCGGAACAGCCTAGTTCAGTAACTACAACTCTGTCCTCAAGGGGTGTGTTAACATCTGGGCCTCCTCTCGTTCTCTCTGCACGGCTCCACCCAGCTCCACCCTCTCCATCCTCTGCATCTTCCCTAGAGGGGAAGACACACCTCCGTATAACTGTGTAAGTGTTAGCCATCTCCATCTGATATGAACAAGCAGTAACACCTGCCTCCCAAAGTTCAAGTTTCCCCAACCCTACTGCCAAGCACTTGCTTTTCTTCCTGCTGTCCTAAGTGAAGAAGCCGAGGCTTCCAGGCATCTGAGCTCCTCCCATTGAGGAGACTTTGTTGAGTCTCAAGGTCATTTCCCAACCTTGCTTTTACAGAGATTGCAGGTGTGGGTTGGCCACGTTCTATTTATGTGGTATTGAGAATCTAACCCAGAGCTACTTGTGTGCTAGGCAAGCCCCTACCAACCGAATTACATACTTCCCCACCCCGCTACCTTATTTGATTTTTTGTTTTGTTTTGTTTTTCAGACAGGGTTTCTCTTTGTTGCTTTAACTGTCCTGGAACTTCTCTGTAGACCAGGCTGGCCTTAAGCTCAGAGAGATCCACCTGCCTCTGCCTCCGGAGTGCTGGGATTAAAAGAGTACACACCTTGAACTCAGTATAGAGACACCCTGTCTCAAAAAAAAATGTAAATACCATCATATCTGGTCATCTTATTTCTTGGGCACAGAAATCTGAAGATCCTAACTGTATAAAGTGAGGACATGGCTGCTCCAAGGTATGTTGAGGGGAAGGTTTCTATTGTAGCTGTGAAGCACAGTATAGCCAGAGCACCGGGAGAGAAAGCAGAGGACTGAACCAAGGCCAGAAGAATGGAGTGGCCATGAGAGGAGGCCAAGAGGAGGGAATCCAGAGAGGAAGAGAGAAGAAAATAAGAGACAGAGTAAATAATCAAGGGCCAAGAGAGGAAGATCAAAGAGAGAACCAAGTGGGTACATGGCCAAAACGGCAGGATTATATAGGAATAAGAAACTGGGGGAAGGAAACTCTGGAGACGTTTAGGTAGAGCAGGCAAGAGTCAATGGTGTGAGTTGTGATACTCTGAGAAGGCCTGGAGGCCAGCACGCACTTTGGTGTGCTAATAGGCAGCACAGATAGCCATTTGTCCCTACTTTTTCTTTTTTTTCCTTTCCTTCCTTCCTTTCTTTTGCGGGGGGCGGGGAGTTGAGACTGGATTTCCTTCCCTGGCTGTCCCGAAACTCACTTTGTAGACCAGGCTGGCCTCAAAACTCACAGAGATCCGCCTGCCTCTGCCTCCTGAGTACTGGGATCAAAGCTACCACCGCCCAGCTGCCCCTACTTTCCTTGAACCTGACACTGAGTAAGGTTTATGTTGTTGTTTTTTGTTTTGTTTTGACAAAGAATGGGACAGGAAAAAAGTAGATGGAGCACACACATACACACAACACATACACACACACACATACACACCACTCTTTGATTTATAATATGGGTATATCCTGATACTCTTCTTTGTTCGTGATAAATAGTATAACTAAAAATATGCATTTAAGCTAGGTGTGGTGACAAAATTTGTAATCCTAGCACTGAAGAGGCAGGAGGATTGCCATGACCTTAAGGACAACCTGGGTTATATAGTGAATACCAAAGCTAGCTTAGGATACACAGCAATAACCTGCCAGAGAGAAAGAGAGAGAGAGAGAGAGAGAAGAAAAATACATCTAGCCACAACACAGCCCAGAGTAGAGCACCGTGGGTTCCCCCATGACCACATGAATGGCTCTATGTGCTGTGGCTCACTGCCCCTGCCCAGCATCAAGGGAATACTGTTCCACATATCATTAGCTAGGAAGATCAAAAGTCCACTGAATGTGTTTTGATTTCACACTGGAATCCTCATTAGTTGAGGGCCATCTCATACATCTCCAGCTTAAAAGTCAGAAGACAGATCTAATTTCCTAAAACCACAGCCTGTACAGAATCAAGGTGATTTTGAACTACCAAATCATTTTCTGTAGCTATAATTAAGATTACAAAAACATCAGACAGCTTAGAGGTTCACACATCAACTATGAAGTTGTGCTTCTCAACTATGTTTAGGGAAGCTACCGTTACATTCCACATACCACTAAAACCGAGTGACTTTTCTCCAAGACTCCCTAGAGGTGTCAGACTGTAACTTGAAAACCACAATTAGAAAGGGAGTTTGAACTCAGTCCACTGATTATGCGAAACTTTCGTTTCTGTCATCTTACCGACACACTCCTAAGTGTGTGGGTATGATTCAAGATAGACTTTTCTTACCAAGGGGTTTAACTCAGTATTTGGTGGCACAGATCTAGCTCACTGGTTACACATGCTCTCCAGCATTTTCCATTACACAAGGCTGCTTTACAATGCAGTTATCTGTAACCCACTTTACGGTCCACATATGTCGTTACAAGCATGTTCTCATTAGGTCCTTAGGACTTCGTTGTGAGACAGGCATGGGTAATCGGTATTTCCCAGATGGAGAAACAGAGGTTTCTTCGGCTAATTAAATGACACAGCAGGAAGGGGTTGTTTTGTGTGTGCACACTACACTTAACTGTCTCGCAGACAGTATTGTTTCCAAGCTCAAACTTTTTGTAGACTAGACAGTCTCAGGAGGAAAGCAACAGGATATATACTTATGTCCTCTGAAAGTGTAATCAAAACCGCAAGTGGACGGGCTGAAAAGATGGCTCAGCGGTTAAGAGCATGTAGGGCCAGACGACCAGAATTCCGTTCCAGGGATCCACGATGGGCAGCTCGCAACTGCATTTAACTTCAGCTCCAGAGGGATCCATCGCTTCTGACCCCATATGTACATACCATTCAGACAGATAAATTTAAAATAAGACAAATTTTTTAAAAATACAAAAACCCAACAACACCCTAAAGTATTTGAAATTATGACATCATTTAAATGTGTTAGATGAAAGCCCTATACTCTGCGTTGCCCAGGACGGTGGTCTCAAGCTGGGAGATCTTCCTTTCTAGAGCCTCAGCTCTCCCCCAAACCCACCCCGAAGGAGGACTTGGTTTGTAGACTCCAACTCAGTGGGCGAAGACTTCTTTGGCTCCCCCGCAGTCCGTCTGTTCTCTAAGGCCTCGTGGGACGTGGCAGAGTTCCGACTCCCCACTTCCCGAGAGAACCCGGAGATCCAGGGCTCAGCCCACTGCAGCTGACTTGGGCGGAGACCCGCAAGCGGTCAGAGCGTAGGCAAAAGCAGCCCGATGGCCCCGCCCAGCAGCGGACGAGGGTTAGACAGACTCCGGGCAGTAAGGCTCCCACCCCTACCCCTCCCGGGACAGAACCTGCGCGTGCGCCGAATTTAACACCGCTCAAGGGCACCGGGGATTAGGATGGGTTTTATTGCAAACCAGACGGGAGGGTTGAAAAGAGGCCTGTGAGATCTTCCTAGAGTCTACACTTTAGAGCCATGGATCTGGATGCTTGTTAGAAATTGATTCTGAGTCTCACACCCAGCAGCGTGAGAGCCAGGAATCTCCCATTTTTCAGTCACTCCAGGTAACTGAGATAAGTGGATGTGTCCTCTGGCTTTAGGGCCAGAATCGGGATTGAAGCCTAGAGCGAATTGGCAGGAGTTACCCGGCCCAACCTGATGCAGACTCAGTTGTGCCCCCCATTCTTCCTTTCCCCTCCTGCTGCCTTTTCAGGGCATGGTTTAATCAGTTCCAGGCAAGCTGGCAGACAACCCATTCACATAAGTTGGGCTGAAAACATCTTTCCCAGAACACCAAGGAACCCTGTCCAACAACTCCACATCAAAGCTCCACTCCCAGGCCTGACCCTTGCAGGGTATTGCCTCAGCTTGCAGAATTTGGAGAGAGCTAGGCCCATTCCTACCCCCAGAATGGTCTGGGGTGGATGCCAGATACACTTTGCTATGTATGCGATCGTGAGGGTCT
Organism: Ondatra zibethicus; assembly: GCA_004026605.1. NCBI lineage: Eukaryota > Metazoa > Chordata > Mammalia > Rodentia > Cricetidae > Ondatra > Ondatra zibethicus. Next base: position 438,461 of record PVIU01000012.1, on the reverse strand, counting down.
CGCTGTCATGACTATAAACTCCCCCATGGATGTGAACTTGTGCAGTTGGGAGGGGCAGTGTGACCCAGTGTGTTGGCTTCTGGCTCAAGTTGGGGCACGTTCAGTATCAGACAGTGGCCTCAGTCCAGGGCAGCTGGATCGTGTGTGCAGACAGTCGCTTGCAAAGGCCTTGGATGGAGAAACAGACACTCCCTTTTTGGGATAAGCAAAGCTTAGGTGCCTAGAGGCACTCACAAACCCCTGCGAAGCCTTCCCGGGACAAAGCCTGTATGTAAGACTGCTTGTTCCATTGGGTAGAGAAATGAGGGGGCTTCAGACACTACGGCCTAGCTGCTTTTCAGAATCCCCTCAGACCACACACAGCTCTACTTGAACTGTCCCTCAGGAGTGCTCTGCTGGCTGAGGGTGGCTGTTGTCTGTACTGTTCCAGTGGGTGTCATCCTCCTCGTTCCCTCCCAAGCCACTGCCCTTCTGTATCTATCCCATCCCTGCTTGGCTTGTCTCAAAACCTCAAGACTGCAGATCTTTCTGAGAAAGCCAGGAAGACAGCTGGGAGTTCCAGCCCCTAGGGGCAGTTCCAACACTCCCTCCTGGCTCCAGATGTAAGGGAACAGCTGTGGGGGTGGCAAAAGGCCCAACTGGCAGTAGAGCAGGGTCTGGAAGGTGGAGAATAAAGGCCAGGGAGCCAAGCAAATGGCAGGACTGAAGATTCAAGGGACCTGGGAAAGAAACAGTCTCAGTCCCTGGACCAGTGACTAGCTGACAGGACTTGCCAAATCCCTCCAGTGCGGTCCTCCAGCCCTGCTCACTCCAACCTTGGCAAACTATACATCTGCACTCATAGGACCTTCCACCAGCTCTATTTGATGATCCCCACCGCGCCCTTAAAACACGCAATTCCCAGCCCAGAGGGATGACTGAAGGGTGCTGCCGCTCCTATCTGGCACCCTTCGCCTCTCCTCCCTTCCTCAGTCAAGATGCCAGCCAGGCAAGGTGTCTGAAGATAGGGCTGATCTGGGCATTGGTGGCTCATAGGCTCTGCCAGGGTGGTCATGCTCACCTGGGCACCATCTCAATAAAAAAAAAAAACCTTTGCCAAAATGAGTGTGTCCTACTCTAACCTTAGGTCTGTGCACTATGGCACTCCCAGAAACACTCTCCCCAACCTGGAAAGACACAGAGCCTCACAAGTGCTTCCATTTTAGGAAAAAAAATATTTTAATGGTCCTTTGTAGTCTCTTTTCCAGGTGAAGCCCCTTCTAGGTGGAGCCCCCTTGTCAATGCCCTTCCCATGCCTGCTGGGAGGTAGCAACCCCTCTGGAGGAAACCCTCCCACTCTTGATGCCTCCATCCTCCTGGGAGGTCAGCTCTAGGTCGGGGCCTTAACAGGCCAATTTTACTAAAAAGTGGGCAGAACACTGTATTGTGTCCCTTTCGTGAATGCTATGGGACCAGCCCATTGCATTTTTCTACCTCTTAATTAAATAGTATGTTAAATAATCTCTTGTTGCTGGGGCCAGGCGTGTTGGCACACACCTTTAATCCCCCAACACTTGGGAGGCAGAGGCAGGTGGATCTCTGTGAGTTCAAGGCCAACCTGGTCTACACAATGAGTTCCAGGACAACCAGGGCTACACAGTCAGACCCTGTCTCAAAAACAAAACAAACAAACAAAAGACAATAACAAAAGGACAAAAAAACAAACAAAAGAACCCCAGAAAACAAAACCTCTTTGTGCTGGCAGAGAGGGGGTGCCACAGCAGCAAGTCCCCCCCCTCGGCCAGGCTCCTGTAGCCTCAGTGTGTCCACCCTGTCTGGACTTAGATTCCACCAGAGTAGTCAGAGACAGCCTCTCCTGAGTCCTGGCCAGTCCCAGAACACCCTCCCCACCGAGGATGAGTTCAAGTGAGTTGCACTGGCACCGGGCATCCCAACGCCGTAGACAGGGGCCACTGAGATGGCAAAGCAGGGAACTGACGTGTTACAGCTCTCATCCAAGTCAGAAGTACGTGAGGTTCTTGACAGCTCCCATCTCTAGCATCCGCTTGATGGCTAGGGCCTCTTGGGAGACATTGTGCCCTGAACCCTGTGGAGACAGCCAAGGAAGTAAGTGAGAGGCCCCAGGTAGCTCTGTTTCCTGCCCTTTCCCTGACCCCTCACTTCTTGGGGGCTTTCTTCTTTAGGTGGCTCTCAGGAAGGAGACATAAGTCATATGGCGAATGCAGAGGGTGCTAGCTGGGGTATCCAGATGCCGAGGTCCCATTCTGACCATATCCTGAACCACCCTCTGTCCCCGCGCCTTCCCCTCACCCATCATTCCTCTAGCTGTGCTGTCCCCTGGCTCGCTAGGCTCCTAGCAGGGCTGCTCACCGCCATAGACTTAAGTGTGATCTGTTCATAGTAGTGGATGGTCTGCTTCTTGTTGTAGGCATCAGGGTAGCCAAAGCCAGCGATGTGCACTAAGTCGCAGAGGTGTAGGGCCAAGGTGATGGCTAGCAGACCTGTAGTTGGCTTCTAGGGACAGAGTAGGAGGGCATTTGAAGGAGCCCCAATCCCCTCCTCCTCTACCCTTTACCTCACACACACTCAGGCTCAGCTCAGTGCTCTGCCATGGAAAGATCCTTTACCTTAGCTACCCAACAGGGCAACAGCTAACCAACTGAGCAAATACAGTCGAGGAAATGATTTACTACTCTATGAAATTCTAAACTTTGTGCCATGCAGGAATTAGAACCTTGGCCTCGTGTATTCTAGGCAAGTATCTGCACCCCTGATTATTAAGGTTTAATTTCAGAGATTTAACTATTCATTATTTTTATGTGTATGCACCTGCTTGAGCTATGTGTACCATGTGCATGTAGACATGGGCTAGAAGAAGGCACTGGGAGTTCCAGATGGTGGTGAAATGCTCAAAGTGGGTGCATGTAACTAAACCTCTGCAGAAGCAGCGAGTGTCCTGAACTGCTAAGCTACCTCCTCAGCGCATAAGTTTTAAATTTAAATTGTTATATGTCTAGTGGCTACTGTGATTATCTTGTCTAACTGCTTAGCATGAGAGGGACCTAGGAAAGTACTATAGGACACTCTTCTAGGGGTGTCTGTGAAGGACAGTAAGGATTAATTAAAGCATGAAGACCCACCCCAAAGGTGGGTGGCACCATCCCATAGGTAAGGGACCTGAAGGTATTTTCTCCCGGCTTCCCTTCTCTTCTGCCACATGTGAGCACTCTGTTCCACCATGTCCTCCCGCCATGACTGACTGAAACCTCTGAGAGCGTGAGCAAAATCAATCTTTCCATTTGTAAGTTGCTGATATCACAGCAGCATAATAGATAACACAACTCCACAGATCTGGGTCTTCAGGGAGGTTCGTGGCAGTCAGGATGACAACAATGACAATCACCACAATCAACTCTATTGCTTGAGTGCTTACTATGTGTGAAGCATCATGCTGAGTGTGAACACAGTAAGAAACACGGTCTCCTTCAGTCCCCTTCCAAACACATGTGCAGACACCATTATCAGCCTTATTTTATAAATGAGGAAACTGGAGCTTGCAAATGTAAATAACTTGTTCAAAGCGGGGAAGAGAAAAGGGATCTGCCCTCCTCCTGGGACCTGATGGTTCGACACTCGTGGCTGTGTGAGCTTTCGTGGGATGATATTCCCCTGTGTGAAACAGGGTCAACAATACCTTGCCTGCCTGCCCACCTTAGGGCTGCTGTGAGGATCCCATTCCCTTCATCCCCAGTTTATCCACAGCAATGGTCAACCTAATATTAGGACTTCAGAAAGGATGCCCTGCTAAACTCCGACAGCCAGCTTTATAGAACATTTCACTGCCCATTCTTCCCGAGAGTCAATTCCTGGACTCCATAAGGCCTCTTAAAGTCAATATTGTCTTCCAGCATCTCTTTCAATTATCTTTGTCCCCACACTGCTTCTTAGTAAGCCTTTTTCACCCTTATTGTCTTTTAAGACAGGATCTCTTTGGCTGGCTTTGAACTTACTATGTAGATGAGGCTAACTCTGAAATCCTACCTCTACCTCTCAAGTGCTGGGATTACAAGCATCTACTACTACACTTGGCCACCCCTGCCACTTTAAGCACCCTGTGCTCTCTCATCCAGTTTGTAGTCCTGCAAAATCACATGGTCACCATTTCCTTACCAGCTCTGCTCCGTATAGTCATCAATCACACTGCCCCTCCTCCTGGCATTCTCTGTATTAAATAAGTATAGCACAACTGCCCATGCCTCCAAGCAGGCAACCTAGAATTGCTTATTCTGCTACACACCATCTCTTTAGAGCAGGGGCACAGCTTATTCTCCAAGCATGCGGGCTCAGGCTCACCATACACAATCAGTCTGCAGGCATTCAATGCATGATGCTGAATAACACAGATAGTCAAGAATAAGCATTTATTTATAATTTGGCTAATATTAGCTGGGTATAGTGGCTCATACTTGTAATCCCAGCACTTGGGATGATTACCACGATTTTGAGGCAAGTCTGTCTCAAGAAAACTAACAAAACAGCAAGGGGCAAATACTGATAGAGCAGCTGCTGTGTTCCAACTTTATTATCTTCTTTAAGTCCTGCCATAGACTTCAGAGGTCAGCACAGATATTATCCTCACCATGCAGATAAGCAATTGAAATCTCCCAGTACTAGACCTGCCTGATAACCACAACAAGTGGAATATTCCTGCCACTGCCTGCTGGTGACCTCCTACTGTGTCACATGCCCCCATAAGAAAGACACACGGAAATATTGTTTGTAAAGCTACAATACGGGATAAACCCTGCCTGCCAGCTGTGGAACACCAGGAAACAGAGTGCTGAAATCAAAGCTGTGACAACTCCCAAAGCTGGTTCACTCCCCATAACACTCAAGACAGACTGTTGAAGCTCCACTCACTCCATCAGGTCAGTATGTTCCAAGATAAGATTGCAGGCTAAAGTCTAACTACATTGACTCACGCTGTTCTCAAAGATAGGGCCAGTGAGTGAGCGTGCCAGCAGCTCCCAGCGCACAGATTCTGACCAGAACCTGCCAAAGGCATCTTAAAGTCCAGCGCCTAGGTCCAATCCAGACCTTTCTCTCACTCCTACTTTTAGGGTGCCCCAATTCTCCAGAGTACACACTGTCCTTCAGGGCATCATGCTACGAAACCTATCTGCAAAGGTCACATGCAAGCTGCACTCATGACCGCTCTTCCCTCCCAATCTCCCCGTCACTTTCCACCCGTGTCCCCGATCTCCCCCTCACTTTCCACCCATGTCCCCGATCTCCCCCTCACTTTCCACCCACGTCCCCGATCTCCCCCTAGCTTGGTCTCACTGTCACCAGCTACTCTCACCTGCTTGACCTTCCGCGCCTGTTGTTGTATAGGCAGGCTCAGGAGCTTGTCTGCTGCAATCTCCATAAAGAAGGGGTTGAGAATCCGAATCTGTTTGGGGTTGACGTCCCAGATGAGGGGCGGCTGTTTCCAGAAACCTTTTCGTACCTATGGTGCGGGGTCAGAAGGGAGAGATGAAATTAGGTAAAGACAAGTTTCTCAACTCTGACCCAGCTGGTGCTCTTCAGGCAGAGGACGGGGCCCAATTCAAGGCTGATACCTCAGGCGTGCAAGTTCCTCAGAACTGAGGTAAGACTTGTGCCAGAGATGAGAGACCAGAAAGGAAGGGTAATACCATGTGGAGAATGTGGGGTCTGATCACTACCTGTTTCAGAGATATGTGGACAAGAAGGGGCCTGCGCCTTAGGCTGTCTACATACTGGACAAAAATGCCAGATCAGACAGATCAGTCTTCAACAAGACGGCCAACTGAGGGAGTGGGTTCTTTGTGGGAACCATCAGGAAAAGCACAAAAATGTTGACTGTTCCAAGGTAACTGTGAAACAGCTCCCCTGCTCCCGGGCTTCTCACACATTCTGACCCTGCTCCTATTCCAGGCCACCCTCAAGCCCAGAGGGCCTCTGGCTGCCGCCCCAACTCCTGCAGGCTCTTGAGGTATAATGCAGGGCAGCTTACCAGCAGCCCTGCAAAACAATTCCCTTGGCAAGAAGCCCAAGGCTCCGGCTGTCAAGAGCCTGCTTCACCCTGTCCTTTCACCAACTTGTGAGGATCACCACACAGCACTCTGTGGGACATGGCACCCTGACGAGGATAATGCTCCCAAACCATACCTTTTCCCATCCGACCCAATTTACCCGCTTCTTATCACTCAAGATGGTCTCAATCCAGTGGAAGTCCATTGCCTTGAAAGCTACCAGGACCAAGAGTGTGTCTGGGTTGTTTTCTATTTTGGGGTCGAAGTGGGCCGACTCAGGGTAAAAGAGACGTATGGTGGTCTTGGAGCCCACGTCTCCCTCGTAACCAGCCACGGGAGCATTGTTCAACCTGGGCCAGGGAAAGAAGATCCATTACTAGAGATGTCAGGCCTTTTGGGAGCCCCCTGTTTGGGACATCCAGAACCCAAAAAGAAGGAGGGATGGTCACACACCTGATTACCACATCGTACTTGTTGATGACACTTCCCAGTGAGCTGTTCCGCAATCGGTGCCCATTTCCCACCACAACACAGCGACGACACTCAAGGCTGCAGTGGGAAGAGGAGGTGTCAAACCAGAAGTGGCCCCTGCTCTGCCGAACTCTCACGGCTCTGGATCTGCCTGGGGGTCACCTCGGGTCAGTCCTCAGCACCTGATCTGCATGAAATCAGGCAAATGGCCCTTCTAATGGTCCTACTGACCTTGAAGTCCTGGGCCTCAAAGTGAAATAAAAACAAGCCAAGCATGGCATGGAGCTAATGAGAGGAGGGAAGGCACACAGGAGTACAGCAAGAAACCCCAGCACCAGAGCTGGGTAAGGTGGCACAGACCTGTCATCTCAGCACTTAGGAAATGCCAGAAGAAAAGTGCAGAATTCAAATCCATCCTGTGCTACATAAAGGGGAAAAAAAGAAAAGGAAGACTAGAGAGAAGGGAGGGAAGGAGAAACCCCAGGACACAGCTCCCTTGCCTGTTGCCCAGGTCTGTCTGTTGCCATGGTAATACCTTCAGCAGCTTCTGCCTACTCTGGCATCTAGATGCTCAGGCTAGGTTGCTGTGGTTTTAGAGTACCTATAGCTCCTGGAGACAGGCAGGCTAGGGAGGGCCAAATTAGCCACAGTGAATCAGTGACCAAAGGTGGTTGGCATGGCAGTAACCAAGATGATTTCACACCGGAGCGGGGAAAGGTGAAGATGCCCAGACAACAAGGAGAACACTTCCTTACCTCTGTATGCTGTCAGGTATGGCATAGCTAGTAATGGCCAACACCCGGAGAAGAAGGTCTTCTACAAAAAGAATGAACAGAAGAAACGGAAACTATGGTCATCAGCATTCTAAAGGCTGCTTCCATTCCACTTCCCAGATTTTCTCTCCTTGACATATGTACCCGGGTCTCGGCAAAAGAACCTAGGCATGGAGCCAGTGGATAGGAATGTCCAACAGTGATGGTCACATGAACAGGGCATGAACTTCCCACTTGCTTGAGTAGGGCAACTCATTAGTTTACCACTTCCTTTGGTCCCACAGAAAACTCAAAGGCAATGAGCTACTATTCCACCAAACTGACCAATAACTTACCACTCCCTTTGGTGCCAAAGGGCAATTCATAGGCGGATGGTGTCTTTACCCAGAAATAATCCTTCAGCTGCAGGAAGATGGGCTGTTCCCTAGAACGGCTATATAGGGTAGGGGTGAGAAAGAGATTAATCTGATTGAATGAGGTCAGGCCTCTGACTATTATATGGCCTTTGTCCTTCTTCCAGCTTCATCCACCCTCCAGCCAGTTAGCAACGAGCCAAAACATCCTCAATCCTGTACTTCCCGTGCCCTGTCCCGTCACCAGGTGCTTACTTGCCAAAAATCTTAGAGGCCTGCCTCTCTGCCTCACCCTGGAAGCACGGCTCTTTCTTCTCTGAGATGGGAAAATAAAAGCTGGAGAGAGAAAGAAGAGTCAGGAGGCCCCTTAAACTAAGGTCCTGAGGCCAGCATCCCAGGCAGGGTCCACCTCCCCGCTGATAGCACACAGGTCCTATGGTACTAGAGAAGGATGTACAGAGTTAGCAACTCCTCAGCCCAAGTTCTACTCTGAACCCAAACCATAGAGGGTGCAGATCTTTCTTCCCTAACATTTCATCTGTGGGAGATCACGGAAACCACCAGGATCCCCACCCCCACCCATCCCACCACCCTCATGGAAGGACTCTGAGCTAGCAGCTGAAGAGGAGAGGTCAGGCCAAGGGTCTCAAAAGTCTCCTGCCTTGTTAGGCACCCTGCCTCTGTGTCAGCCCATCTCTGGAAAGAAACAATGGCAGGACACAGAAAGTGTACTCACAGTTCAAAGTACTTATCTTCTCGGGAGATGGAGTACCACACCATGACGACGACAAGGACCAGAGCCAGCATGGCCAGAAACTTCCAGCCTGCAAGGTACATGCACAGAGGAGCTGGAGGCAGAGCCAGGAAGGGACAGTCCCAAGCCGCCTCCTTCTTTGCCCATCCTGGGTCCCTCCACCCCCAGCACAGCAGACCCTAGCCAAGGACTGGGATCTAAGCATTTCTGCCGTCAGGATGAAGAGAGGGTCCCTGGCTCCCAGTGTGGGGGAGCCCCTGGACAACACTCACGGGACTTGCTGGTCATGTTTCTCAGCAGATAGCAGGGTTCCTGAGGAGAAGTGTCATCCCGGCTGCCTCGGGCCACCTAGGAAACAAGAGTTCTAGGCATCAGTCCAGGCTCCACCTGCACCCCCACCTAGACACTAGAGCAGATCACACCCCTTGCCTGACCCTTTCCTCCTCCAGGAGCACAAAGCCACTCCCCATGGGGCAGCCAGGCCCAGGTGACCTTCCTCCTCAACTCTCAAAGCGCAATGTGAGGGATCTAGGTGGAGCCCTGCTACAGGAAGGGGAACTGAGGTCCCAGCCCTCTTTCATTTCCCATGCCAGATTTACTGACACCCGTCTCCAGTGTGATTCTCCAGCACTTTGACTTAGAAATAATCAGTTTGGGGGACAAGAAGGTGCATCCACCATTTCTGACACAAAAGTTAACTATGCCAGATTTTGGTTGGTACTTGATCCAGCTGAAGCTCATTTTGTCTGGGGCCACTGCTGCCTCTGGCCCCATTAGCAATCCTGCAGACTTCAACCAGCCAGATGCACTAGGACAGATACTGAGAATAAGAATGAGGTTATGGCCGGGCGGTGGTGGCGCACGCCTTTAATCCCAGCATTCGGGAGGCAGAGGCAGGCAGATCTCTGTGAGTTTGAGGCCAGCCTGGTCTACAAGAGCTAGTTCCAGGACAGGCTCCAAAGCCACAGAGAACCCCTGTCTTGAAAAAAACCAAAAGAAAAAAAGAATGGGGTTATGACAGTCCTCAAGAAACCCTCTTCCTAGACCTTCCAGACTCTGGGAGTACCCAGGCCTCACGAAGTCTGGTGCAGGGGGAGAAGGGTCAGGGAGACCCAAGGGTATGGCTTGACAAGGAGTTACTTGGGTTACTTCTGTTGTCAGTGGGCAAAAGCCAGCAAAGTAATACAGGAGGTCAAGAAGCAGTAAATTGTTCTATGAACCAACTGTAAGCATTGAGGTCGGATGGAAAAGGATCCTGGCAGCCAGAAGCCAAGGAATACTGAGTGTTACAGCTCGGGTGGAAGAGTACTCTGGCAGTCAGAAGCCAGGGAATGGCACAGGTCACAGAAAGCATGGCAGCTTACAGCCCTGCTCTAGGGAAAGGTTTCCCAATGTTTCCAGCTTTGCTCCAGCAGGGGAGGAGGTCCCCAGCGAAGTTGTTACAGCCCTGCTCCTGTGCTCCAGAGTGCAACAACTCGGCTCGGAAGAGGAAGGTTTCCCAGCCAAAGTGTTACAGCCCTGCTCTGCTGTCTCTGGCTTCCCCAGTGAAGTTGTAACAACTCAGCACAGCTAGGGGAGGGCTAACCCAGCAAAAGTGTCACAGCCCTGCTCAGTCTCTGCTCCAGCAAAAGACGGTCTTCACCCAAACCTCATTCAAGAGATTTATTGGGATAGAAGAATCCAGGAGAGCAGCTGCCTCTGCCAGGGTGGAAGAAGGGCAGCCACAAACCGACAGGCACAGGGCTTATATAGGGTTCTTAGGGGTGGAGTTTTTTCAGGGAGAAGATTTTCTGGGTGGGGATTGGTCAGATTTCAGCCCCTTGAGCTAAGATTAGCTAGATCTCTGCTCAGGAATTGGTTGGTTTTCTGCTCAGGGATTGGCTAGATCTCTGCTCAGGAATTGGTTGGTTTTCTGCTTAGTTGCTCAGGGGCAGATTTGGCTCTGGTTTAAGGGTCAAAGTGTGTTTCTTTCACTGGTCTTTTTAGCTTTTTGGCTCTAGTTTTGAGGCTAGGGCACATTTCTTCCACTGGTTCTGATTCTCGGACCACAGTGTGTTTCTTTGGCACTGGTTTCAAGGTCAGGGTGTATTTCTTCGGTTCTGGGTTCGAAGCTAAAGCATTTCTTTCACTGGCTCTGGTTTCAGAGTCAGGGTGCGTTTCTTTGGCTGGCCCTTTTGCCCTACACCGACTCCTCTAGGACCATACTGCTAAGAGATCTATGTGACTTAACAGCCATAGGGAGATGTATAGATGCCAAGTGCCAGCTTCTTCCAGCTTATGTTCCTTCCATCCTGTCTTGTTTCTCAAATGGTCAGGAACAGAAAAATCAGAGCCAGGCACTGAACACATGCATTCCACAGACATGGCCGTCATCATTTTGGATGGATCCTAGGACATGGACATGCATTTTCACCTACAGAGCAAGTGAGTCATGACTGACTGTGAAAGAAAGCACTAGTCTGTGCTCTCCTGAGGTCAAGTAAAACATCTTGGATTATTTCTTGGAGGCAGGATCAACATCTGGAGGAAGTGTTGTCTATCACAATCATAAATCTAGGATTCTCAATGCAGGCCTATTCTGGTGTCAAGGCTGTGATTCCAGTGGAGACATTCCCCAGTTCCCACTATGAGACCAAGAACCATGACCAAACAAACAAAAATATACCGAGAAACAAAACAAACAAACAAACCCACCAAAAACCAAAACAATGCAGAAATCCCAAAGAACTGAGTAAGACCCAACCACACAAGATATTTCCTCACCCCTCTGTAGGGTTACTAGTAGCCATCTGCAAAACCCTGGAGGGGATTGAAGATGCCGCCCCAAAAAAAGAAAGAAAATGAATAATTTTTGTTTTATTTTGTTCTCTCTTGCCTTCTTTCCTTCTCTCTCTCTCTCTCTGAGATTCTATAGCCCAGGCTAGCCTACAACTCACTATATAGCTCAAGCTAGCCTCAAACTTGAGTTCCTTCTCTTTATGCATGCTGAGATTACAGGCAGGTGCCACCACACTCACTCAGCCAAAAGTGGGATTTGTAGTCCTAAATTTCCAGTTAAAGTCGCCCTTAATTCTTAACAACTCTCCTAAAAATGAACACACCTTCTCTCGCTGCCCACAACAACCTCCAAAGCTATTCCTCATCACATGGGCTTCTTCACCTGCATGGCTGTCTCCCATGGGCTACACAGTGAGACCCTGTCTCAAAAATTAACTACTTAATTAAAAGCATTAAATGGATGAGTCTTCTTTGAGAAACTCACGCCAATGCTCTGGGGTATGTCTTTCTTTGTGAGCTCCTCTCTCTAAGCTTTCATGATAAAAGTTACATTCAACTTTATTAATCCTCAATTTTTCTCCCCCACCAAAAGTTAAAAACTAAAAGCATTAAATGAATGGCATGTTAGGTGACCATGGAACATCATACATCCTTCTCTGGCTCTCATTTTCTTCAGCTGTCAACATAGGAAGTAAATCAATAGCTAAATTCCTGGTGCTCAAAATGCATTTCTCAGCTCAGCAACATGGCCACACAGGGACCCTTATTAGCAAAGCAGAGTCTTAGGTCTCCTGCAGACCTACAAAGTCAGAATCATGATCTTACATTTAAGTTTGAAAAGCAGTGCTCAGGGAAGAGGTTCTGGATGACAGCTGAACAGGAGAATGGCCTGCTGCTGGAGGGACAAGACCGACCAGCAGGTAAAAGTGTGACCAAGTCTGGTGACCTGCGTTCAACGTGCATGGCAGGAGGAGAAAATCAACTTCTTCAAGTTGTCCTCTGTCCTCCATACATGAGTTTCCTCTCTCTCTTCCTCCTTCCTTCCTCCTCTCTCTCCTTCCCCATCTCTCCCTAAAAAACAAACTGAATAAACATAAAAATAAAACCACTTAAAACTCTTAATGACTATTTGTCTGAGTCCCATAGGAAGAAATTCCGGTTCGCTGGTCTAGCCCAGCCCTGGAATGTGCTTACACATGGCAGGTGATTCTAATGTGCAGTCACGGTGGAAATCACCAGATTAGACAGACAGCCTCCAAAGATGACTACTTAACCTTTGATGAGCACATTCTGATTCCAGGGGGTATGGGTGAGGTCTGAGGATCTATGATCTTACCAGCTCCCTTGGGCCCTGCTAGGACCACACTTGGATTTGCAAAATTCTGTATCAGGATTCTTCCTTAACTGTCTCCTCTCCTACCTTCCTTCCTCCAGATCTTTTCTAAGGGGGAACTTTTCCAGTTAAAATGGCTACACAATGCAGTCACCTGAGGGGTTTAAAACACCCAGATGTGGAGGTCTGGCCCTCCATGATTTTTATCACATTAGTTAGAGGCCACGCATCCTTAGTAAAAAGGAAAGCAAACAAGCAAACAACAAAGCCACCTCTCCTCTGTGACTCCAGCATGTTGACAAAACGAAAAATTCTGCATAGAACAGGTTCCAGAGTAAATGACAGACAACTAACTACTCAGCCAGACTCTGACACTGGCCTTTAAGGAAGAGACTCTGGCAGTCATTGGTAAGTAGCTTAGAGTGAACCCAAATAACAAGACGCTACTCCTTCTTTGGCCTCTTTCCCAATGCAGGTCTATACTGGAACATCTTTGTTCCAAATCAGAATCAGAATAGTTCTAAGTAGCCTGGCTAGTCCTAGGATTTGTTCCAAGGCCCAACCAAGGATGTACACATCCTACTTCCTTTTCTTTGCTGGGCCAAGCCCAGAGGATTATTTTGTGTCCCTGATTACTCCAGAGGCACAGGGCTTCTCAGACTGGTTGCTTCAAGGACAATCTGTTGACGGGGAGCCTGCAGTTGATCTATCCTGTTCCAAGGCTCAGCAGCATCTCCTCTGACGTAGCTCCAAGGAGAATCACTCATCCAACCTGCTAGACAAAGCTAGCCCACGTCAGGAAAGCTGTCTGCATCGTTGGTATTCTGCCATGAACCAAGGTGTCCCCAGCTTAAAGTGAGCTGATAAGCACAGCCAGGGGACTCTCAAAAGGGCAAACAAGGGACACAGGAAGAAACAGCGCCCTGCAGAAGCTAGTAATCAGCCAGTACCTGCTATCAAAAAGGAGTCCTATTCGATCAATAGGGTCAGCTTAATGACACTTCTGAGAGGGAGGCTCTGGGAGTGTGGTGCAGTAGTAGTAGTAGTAATAGTTGTGTGTGGGGGGGGCACATGTATGTAGAAGTTGTAGGGGGCAGGCAGAAGTCCAAAGCTTGCTGAATGGTTCTATGCTCTTAAACTCTTGAATTTCTGTTCCCCTCAGCGTGTTTGGTTTTGATTTTGTTTTTTTGTTGCTTAGATTGAACCCAAGGCTTTTGGCAAGCTAGGTAAGTGCTCTACCATGGAGCCATATCCCTGATGGCTCTCAATTCTGTAAGCAAAACAAAACAGAAAAAAACCAGAGCTACCTGCCCTTTTAACACCTTTAGACTCACCCCTCACTTCTCTCTCCAAACATTACCACCTTCCCAGGACCTGATCCAGCCAACTCCCCACCCCTTTGCTCTTCCTACCTCTCATCTGAGTTCTGTCTCTGACCTATATACACGGCTTTCTTAAAGCAAATATCTGTGTTTGCTTCACACACACACACACACACACACACACACACACACACACACACACACACACACACACACGCTCTCCTTGCCTCAGGCTTTGCTCCAAAGGCTAAAACTTCCACATTCCACTTCCTTACTTCCCACTCCACCTCTTCCTGAGAAATGATACACAGCAAACCTTGCTCTGACTTAGAACACTCCATCCCAAAAACTCAAAAGTCACTCTTATGACCACAATGTTGGCACTGTGTCACCAGGAACCTACAAGTTCAGGCCTCATGCACTGCAGGCACATCGGAAGCATGTCAACTTGACAGGTTCTAGAATCACCTAGGGCATGTCTGAGTGATCTTTCAGATTAGAGTAATGGGGCAGGAAGCCCAACCATCCCAGAGGCATCACAGTTCTGTGGGCCATGGCCAAGACTGACTAGGAAGGAGAAAAGTAAGCAGAGTACCAACACCAAGGGCTCTCTGCTTCCCTAGTCTGAATGTGGTGTGACCAGCCATCTCTCACCCTGGCTGCCATGCCTTCCACAGCAAACTGAGAGCCAAAACAAACCCTTCCTTCCTTAAGTCACTTGTGCCAGGTTATTTGATCATGTCAACTAGAAAAGAAACTAAGAAGCACTGAGTAGCCAAACCCAAGCACACAAACAGAGAACACACTTCCACATCCCGACTCTGCCCAGGTTCTTCTACATTAGGATGCCTCATGTGGTTTAAGTGTGAGCTCTCAAGCTCATGCATTGCAAACTTGCTCCTCAATGTGGTGGTTTGGGAGATGGAACCTTTAAGAGGCGGGAGGGCTCAATAGTAGAAAATTTGCCGACCATTCAGTTCTCAGTACTTTGGGCAGAGAGCTCTGCCCCTGTGAGTGGTTAGTGCTTACCACAGGAATGGATTCCATAAGACAGAAAGGGAGCCAGTATGAGAAGACAAATCCAGCCTCTTACCTCTCCCCTACTCCCACTCTCTGCCTTCAGTCTGCAGACGAAACAGCCAGAAGACCTCATCTTGGACTTCACACCCTCCAGAACCATGATCCAAATGATCTCGTTTCATTATACATGATCCTGGCTACAGAATTTGGTTAGAGCAGCAGAGAACAGACTAAGAACGACCTAGTCTTGATAAGTGGGGCTCCTGCTGCAACAAATACCTGGAAACGTGGAATCACCTTTGGAATTGGGGAGCGGGAGGCTACAGAACCAGCACACATGGGCTAGGAAAAGCCCTGTTAACTGGAGGGAAAATCTGGGCTAGAACTAGAGGAAAGCGTTGTCAGAACTAGAGGAAAAGACTATCCTGGTAATAACATGGCTGACAACTTGGCTGAATTGTCTAAAACTTCATGGAAAACAGCAGGATGAAAGAGGATATTTGGTGGAAGAAACATGTTGGCCACAAAGCACTCAGGATGCCGTGTGGCTTGACTGTAGCCGGTGAGTTCAAAGACAGGATTTGAAAATGGAATCTATAATTAAAAGGAAACAGAATTTAGAGATTTGAGGGATTCTCAGCCTGGACTCTATAGAGAATTAAATGTTTCATGAGAGGAAAATGCAGGTGTGGCCAAGCAATCATCTGATAAGATTAGTATAGACAGAATGAGGTCTGAGGCTATTCATCAGGACAATGGGACAATGACCCCAAAGGCCTCTTGGAGACTTCTACTGAGGTCCCTCCCATTTCACACCCAGAATGCCAAGCTTCAAAGAAGAAAATAAACAGAAGAGAGGCCAGACCTTGGGGCAGATTGCCAAGAGCTATGATAAGCCTTGATGCCCCACATTCTTGGGCAACCTCCTGCTGCCTCAGCCACTACTCTGGAGCAGCTTGACCCATCCCTCCAAAGGCATCAGAAGACAAGCAGTGGCAGTGCCCACAGGGTGCCAACTCTGTAGATAGAGCATTTAAGAGCAACGGGACATGACTTGCTCTGCCTGGATTTCAAAGGATGCCATGGCAGCCTGGGCCAGGACATAGGTGGAGCCAGCAAAGAAGACTCTTAAGGAGGCAAGGCCCAGCGGAACTATGGAGTCAGAACACAGCAGAGTCCTAGGAGGCCTAGTGAAACCAAGGAAACCCACATGTGGGCAAAGCCTTCCACTGAGATCCCAGAATTGTAGGGCCACCAGAACACATTATCAGTCTGAGAGCTGAGGGCAAGACTTCAACCTGCCACCCAACCAACATCACGGGGGCAGTGGGTTTGGGTCCCTGTCTAGAAACAGGACACGGAATTAAGGACAATTATTCTGGAAAGTCTGTTTTCCTTGTAGGGTTTTATGTACACATGACTAGTTATCACTCTCTTTTTTACCAATTTCTCCTCTTGCCTATCCCACTATTCTAATTTGGAAGTAGCTTGTGTAATCTCACAAGCTGGTGACTAAATAATTCAAGGTCAAAAGTGAACCTGCTATGAGAATGAGGAGATATCCCAGAGTCAGGCGACGGAAGCATTTTAGCATGCAGCTACAGTGGTAGCTAGAGGAAAATGCATAGACAAATTCAAAATAGGAAAGAAAACCTATAATTAACTTTCCGCCCAAAATATTATTAGTATGTGTTTGAGATAGAATCTCACCACATAGCCCTGGCTAGCCTCGAACTCATAATAACCCACCTGCCTCTGTCTCCTGAGTGCTGGGATTAAAATCATGAGCCATCACACCCAGTCCCCAAATACTATTTTTAAGCTATCCAGTAAACCACGGATAGAAAGAAGAAACTATGGTATAGGAAGAAATGAAGAGAAGGAAAAATACAGAATCAACAAAATCAAACATACAGTCCCTGAAGAGGTAAATCTGCCTTGAATAGGTCTCTACTCACATTCGATTCCAGAGACTCCGGACTTTGGAATTTTAAGACCCAAATTGAGAGGTGGAACCCTTAAGATGTGCGTAGGTCCTGAGAGCCCTTTCCTCATGTGCAGAGTTATGGAGGGAAGGGGTGCCTCTCTGTGAGAACAGAAGAGAATGAGTCCTCGCTACCCCCACACATTTGCCTTTCCACCTTCTACCATGGGATGAGGCAGCCATGAGCCAAACAACTTCAGCCCATCATAAATGACTCCATCTGGAGTGTGCTATTACAGGGGCATAGGTACAAAGACAGCACCCTCACCCCTCTCTAACCTGGGAGGCCGGACAATTCCATTCCTGTGGCACTCAGCTCAAATGGCCCTGCTCTTATGAATCTTTTCCGGTATTTCTGAATAACTTATGCTTTGTTCCCACAAACTACAGTTTATACACTGATTCAAGCTCTAAACAGATCATAGAATCTTATGGCTTATAGTTACTGGATTATGTTAGATAGTGACTGTATGTCTTGTGCAATATCTTTTGGCCTCTGAAATTGGAGACTTAGAAATCCCAAAGTGTAATTTCATATTATAGAATTATAAGCTTTTAAATATTGCCCATGAAATAATAACTTCTGATCAGGGATTTCTTTGTGTCTCTGGACCATATTATCACAGCTATTATAGAGCAGATGTTTTACCAAAAAAAAAGTGGTAATAAAATACTCGTGTGTGTGTGTTTCTGGGCTTCAAACCTAGGCCTCATATATGCTAGGCAAGAATTTTATCACTGAAATACATTCATAGACCTTGATTTGTAAAGCTGGCCTCATCAGAGAATCTTGCAGTAGACAGTGATTAACACAGTGACTTACACTGGTCAAGGTACAGGGTTGCAGAATGTTCAACCCTAAATGGGACATCTGTATCACATGCCCTCCTACCGAGGACCAGGGATTATTGCAGAAGAGCGGGTAGAAAGGCAAAGAAAGTGAATGACAAGATGTCTTCAAGACACATCAGGCAAGTTGTGCAATAACCTGAGAGAGATTGTGACAGCATGCATAAGCCTTGTGCATGATCAACCCAGACCAAATTTCGGTAAGAAACGGGGAGATGGGCATGGAGTCCTGCTCCTAGCCATGGAGCTATTGGCCACTGACAGCTACTAGGAGAGGAAGAGTCACTTTTTTTTCTTTCTGTAGCCCCTGTAAGTCGACTGCATTCCAGTGGAAGGCCACACAGCCAAGACTATATGGAGAGTATAAATTGGATCTGATGGATTTGTTTTAATGACACAAAGTTTGGTGTAGGGAATGAGGGGTGGATCTAGGAAGAGTTGGGAGGGGTGAAAATGATCAAACCACGTTGTATGAAATTCTCAAAGAACTAATTTTTAAGAAATTAAATAAAAATTTAAAAGTGAAAATAAAACCAGTCTCGCTATTCTGCTGTGGCTGACTTTAAACTCACTATGTAGCCTAGGTTGGCCTGAAACTCCTGATCCTTCTGACTGCCCCAGAGTGCTGGATTATAGATGCAGGCCACCATGTGTCTGTGAAAGATGTTCTATGTCTCTTACTGATAACTGAAATTCATGATTACCAAAGGCAGGATCTGGCTCTCTCAACCCATGCACTGTTGGTCTTAGGAGCCAGGTAACTGACTGCTGCAACACCTTGTGCAGGTACGGGTCACTCTGCACCATTGGTTTTAGGAGCTAGGCGACTTGGTGTTGCACCATCTTGTGCACCATGGACACAAGCAGCGTATTTGGACTGTAACTGCTAAACTCCATTAGGACCTTTCCTACCTTCCCTGCACGTCTAGGTGAACCTCCATTGTGTCAGCTAACTCGCAGTAACTCCTCTTAGCATATATTATTGCCAGTATTCAAAGGAGATTCAAGCAGGACTGAATATAATGTGATTAATGCAACCTCACAGGCTCTTCTCAGTAAAGGGTCAATACCCTGGTTCTGCTTTACGATGCTCCCCATTTGATGGCCTTACCTTCTTCCCACACCAGCAAAGATCCACTGACCTACCTCTGCTGAGCTCCTGGGACCCACATGACATGTTCCTCTCTTCTTCATCACCTAACTCTCTCATGTGTCCTGCCTCCATGCCTTGGTGAAGGAAGCTAGGCACACACCTTTCTTTAGCCTCTGATCTTGCTGCATGCCAGGCAGGAAGGCTTTTGTCTTAGACACAGGCTTGAATATCTATGCATCTAACTCTTCATTCACTTTTCCAGCAGCAATCCCCACAGAGCCAATGCTCGTCTGCCTGCAAAGATTTGTTTTAAATTGTTCTGCCTACTGCTGTGCCACCAATAATTAGAACTGTGCCTGGCACACAGCTCTCAAAACAAATTTGTTAGATTAACAAATGGATCTGGGGGCTGGAGAAATGGCTCAGACATTAAGAGCACTGACTGCTCTTCCAGAGGTCCTGAGTTCAATTCCCAACAACCACATGGTGACTCACAACCATCTGTAATGAGATCTGATGCCCTATTTTGGTATGCAGGTAAACATGCAGACAGAACCCTGTATACATAATAAAAAAATTAAATTTTATAACAAAAAACAAACAAACAAAAAAACGGGGGCTGGAGAGATGGTTGGTGGCTAAGAGCACCGGCTGTTCTCCCAGAGGACCCGGGTTCAATTCCCAGCACACACATGGCAGCTCACAACTGTCTATAATCCCAATTCCAGGGGATCTGACACCCTCACATGGACAAATGTGCACATAAAATAGAAATAAATAAATAAAATGTAAAAGTATATATTAAAAACAAAAAAAACGAATGTATCAGGAATCATTGTCATAATGTAGGTGATACAAGAATGGAAAAAAATAAAAAACAGCAGTAATCGGTCAAGTCCCTTTGTCACTTCCAGTACAGCCCCAACAATGTCCTGGCTGGATGTCAGTCCCCATCCCTGTCTAGTGTGACCACAGGGAGCCTGAGGTGAGACTGCTCTTCCAGGCCACTGAGAGACTACAGAGGGCAGAGAAATCGACCAAATGTCTTCAAACTTGCGGAAGATGGGGCATCCTGAAAGCCGTTCAAGCACAAATGAAGAGGAGGCAGACAACCTTCCCAATGTAATCACCAAGTGATTACACTTTTGGGCTCCATCTGTACCCTAACATGCCAGCCTGCCACAGTGTCAAGCCATCCATCTGATGCCTTGTCACAGACATCACAGGAGCCTCCTGAAAATTATCCTTCTGGTGCTTGCCTAGAGGGGCAAATGCCAAAATCCATGAATTCTCAGAGTTAGAAAGCTGAAGTCCACGTGACCAAGTGGCCAGTCTAGAGGCCAGGTCAGGGCCAGGATAAATAAAGGAGAAATGGTTGCCAAAAGTGACCTATCCCAGGTTCTCCCCAGCCAGGGCCTCCGGAGGGCTCTCTTTCAATACTGCCCACCCAGGAAGCTAACAACACTGGAATCTGAGGCTGGTTCACCACCAGCACAGCCAGGCCCTCTTTTCTTCGGCCCCCAGATGTCTTATCTGAAAGCAGTGTATTATAGTAGCCCTGGTCTAGTCAAACAATACCACCATCCCAGGTAGTTTAAAATATTTGTGTCAGGTCACTAGAGGGCTCAGTGGGTAAAGGTGTTTGTTACTAAGCCTGATAGCATGACCTTGATCCCCAGGACCCATATGCTAGAAAAAAAAAAATCAACTCTAAAATAAGTTGTCCTCTGGCTTCCATGAATGCATGCATGTGCACACACACATACACGTACATACACAAACACACACACATATACAAACACATATGAAAATAAAAAAATATTTAAAGTACTTATGAGGCCAGTCTACACTGACGGGGGTTCTAAGTAGAAACACATGCTGACTCCACAAACATACTAATTTTTAAAAAGCAAACTATCTCCTAACTATAGTAATTATACATTGAAACTATAATATTTATAATTAATTAATAATATAATTAATATCTGGGAAGGGGTGCCATTGTCATTGATTATTCTGATGTACAGCCAAGGCGCATGGGATTCCCAATGTCTTAAACACACCAGAGTCAGGAAGACCACTCCCCCTGCCTCTGACTTCTCCTCTTGGGTCAATTCAAGGTAACATTGTTGCCTTGTCTCATAGGCTTTTCTCTGTCCCCATTCAATCTCTTTCTCACTTGGCATCTTGCCCCAACGGCTACTTTTTGCAAACTTTCCCAGAACCCAGCCTGTCAACCACGTTTGGGTCAGATGGAGCAATCTGGAGAGGGCCTCCTGTCTTCTGGCAAAGAGCTGTGTTTTGGGTGGCAGGCCCCTGGGACTGATCTTTCCCTCTGCCACCAGCAAGATGTGTGACTTGGGGATGAATTAGCGTCCCTAAGCCTTGGGTCCCTGATCTGTGAAAAGAAGGTGGAGTCCCTCCACAATTTCCTCACGGCCATAAACATGTCTACATGATCCCAAGTGAGGCACAGGGATGGCCATCAATAGTACATAACAGCAGGATGCCATCTGCTATTCTAAAAAGCAACCCCAAAACTGACGCCATGGAAAACAGGAGGGAAAGGTAAGTACAAACACCTTTAAGGTCTTTTTTTGGAGACAGGCTCTCACTATGCAGCCTTGGCTGGCCTGGGGGAGCTCACGATGGAGACTACGCAGGGCTGAACTCACAGAGATCCCCCTGCCTCTGCCTTCTGAGTCCTGGGATTATAGGCGTGTGGTACCATGCCCATCCTTCACACTTTTTTATTGTTTTAGTTTTATGTGCTTGACTGTCTTACAGGTGTGGCTGTGTAGCATGTGGACGCATGGCACCTACAGAGGCCGGAGCTGGGTGTCAGATCCTCTGTAACTGCAGTGACAGACATTTGTGAGCTGTGTAGCATGTGGACGCATGGCACCTGCAGAGGCCAGAGCTGAGTATCAGATCCTCTGTAACTGCAGTTACAGACATTTGTGAGCTGCCGTATGGGTTCTGGGAATCAAACCTAAGTTCTCTGGAAAAACAGCGAGTACTCTTAACCACTGAGTCATTTCTCCATCCCTGAGTAAAAATCGTTTTGAAAATACTGGGCTGTTCTTGAGACAGGGTCTTATATGCAACTCAGGACGCCCATGAACTTTAGACCCTTCTGCCTTAGCTTCCTCCATGCTGGTATTACAGGTCTACAGCGCTAGGCCCAGTATGGTGGCACACACCTGTAACCTTAGCACTTAGAGAAAGCGCAGGCAGGAGAATTAAACAGGAGCTCACAGTCCTCGCACTATGCACATCTAATTTCTCTCACTGTACACATCTTCCTCCCCTCCCCCCGTGAGAAGAACTTGGGCTGCATGCCTCCCACCCAACCTGCACACAGAAGAATGAAGGCTGGGCAGACACATAGGCATGAGTCAAAGCCAGCAGCTTCATGCTTGGGTTTGTGTTAGGACCGGGCCAACAGTGCTGCACATGTGGGATCTGGAACCAGTGGTTAGGACCAAAGACCAGACTCCCCTCCCTACGCTCTCTTTCCTGCCACAGCAACCTCCTAGCTACCCAGCTGCCAGGGGCCTCCTCACTCCCACATCCGACTTTATCACATTGGTTTGTTTCAGTTTCACTGTGGCAGCTATACCATGCTATCTCTAATGTCCACTAGTCCAGTCTCCCAAACACCAAATATCAGGTATATGGTAAGTAATTGGCACATTTTAAAATAAACAAATGCCTAAATTATTATCATTTGTTCAAGCAAATAAACAAAAACAAAACACTATGAGCAGAAAGTTTCATCAAGTTAGAAAATTCCAGACCCTCTTTTGTGCCACCCAAGGCACTGAGCTTGCTAGAGTCTCACACAGGCAACTCACGGGGCCAGCGGAAAGACTGCTATCTACCAAACGGCTACTTTCAGAAGGACACCTTTACCACCAGGCGCATGCAGTTTCTGTAGATAAGGCAGCTGCCATCTTTCACTCAACTCCACCGCCTCTAGTTCCAGAAGCCAAAAACAGCAAACTCTGGGCGGCCCCAGGGAAGATTAGAGCCCAATGGCACCCTATTTCTCTTTCCTCCTCACAAGTTCATCAAGACGGCCAGTTTGACACAGGATACCAGGACCAGTTGAGGGGAAGCTCAGAGCACTGGCTGCAGATGAAAGGGCTATGTATGAACTCTGAGAACCCTGAAGTCCACCTCAGCCTCTGCAGCCACCAACTGAAAATTCAGCTTCAGATTCCTCCTCTGAAAACGAGAATACCAGGTTCAAGTGTACACCTTAAATTCCGGCATTCAGGAGGCAATGACAAGCCAGGGATACACAGTAAGAGCCTGTCCCTCTCCCCACAAAAAAGCCAGTGGTGAGGTAGTACACTTTTAATCCCAGTACTTGGGGAGCAGAGGCAGGCAGATCTCTAAGAGTTCAAGGATAGCCTGGCCTACTTAGCAAATTTCAGGACAGTCAGGGCTATGTAGTGTGACTTTGTCTCAAAACAAAACAAAACAAAACACAAACAAACAAAAACATCTTAAATAAAAACCAAAAACAACAAAATGAGAGTACCAAGTTCCCAGAGGTGTCACAAACTAAACACATATCACACCACTTAAAGCCCACAGCTTCAGGGCTGGCCCCATACAGAGCAAGCACTTGGCATGGCCTATACCAGCCCCTCTCCACTCCATCTGCCCCACTCCAGCAAAGGGAAGGAGCTCAGTCACAGCTTCTCCCACTCCCACACTGTGCTCACCTGTCCTCGCAGTGGCTGGCTCTTTCCTGAATCTACAGCACAAGATTACAGTTGCCTGGGGACTCCACCCAGCTCTGAGCACAGCTACCTATTGGCCCAGATTCCCGGGAACATTGGTGGGGTGGAGCGGGCAGGAAGGAGGTAGCCAGAGGAAGTTGTTATCCCTGTCTCCAGGCAGCACTCAGGGCTCCTGAGCAAAGCATCTCTCTGGGCGGCTGTCTGTCCAGAAGAGACATTTCCAAAGCCACTGCCTGCCTCAGGTGGTGCACAGTGCTCAAGATCCTGACGCCAAATGAGTCACACACAAGGCTTGTGATCTACAAGTATCACTAATCACGCAAATTGGAAAAAAAAAAACAACAAACCAAAGAAAAACAAAGGGTAAAATCGGATCCAACAATTCCACTTCTGAGTATGTACCCAAAGAAAGTGAAACCATAACTTCCAAGAGATACGTATATACCCATGTTTACAACAGAACTGGTCAGTCACAAGATCCAAAATGTGGGGACAATCCAAGAGTCTATGGAAAAATGAAGTGATCAGCAACATTTCGTACCCATGTATCATGCAGCCTTGTGCAGCCACACAAGAAAATTCTGGCAATTGCCGCACAGTGGATGAACACTGAGGACAATATGCTAAGTGAAATAATGCAGTCAGAAAGATACACACTATATGATTCCACCTAAAGGAGGCACTCAGTAGTCAAAAGCATAGAAACGGGAAGTAAAAAAGTAGTTGGTGGGGAGCAGGAGAATGAGTTGTTCAGGGGGTTTGAAGTCTCTACTTCACAAAATGAAGAGTTCTTCAGTTTGATGGTGGCTATGGCGGAATACTGTGAATGTCCTCAATGCCCTTGAACTATGTTAAGAAAGGAATTAGGGGATGGCTCAATCCACAAAGTACCTGCCCCAAAACAGAAGAACCTGAGTTCAAATTCCAAATAGTCATGTAAAAATCATGGCTCAATCTGGATAAACCTAACAATGCAAATTAACTTGTGGACATGCTAGTATACACCCAGCCAAGCATGAACTGGATGAGTTCCAGACTAATGACAAATCCTATCTCAAAAATAATAAATAAATAAATAAATAAACGAAAAACGGTAGACAGTGTTCCTGAAGGTGACCCAAGGAGTCATTTGAACTCCACATGAGCACACACATACACTTCAAAATCTTTAAATGAGTAAGATGGAAAATATGATGTTATGATTATGTATTTTGCCATGATAAATCAGGAAGTCAGGTTTGATAGTACATGCTTGTAATTCTAATCTATAATTCTAGCACTTGGTTGATGCAGAAGACACAAGTTCAAGGCCAGCCTGGGCTACAGAGTTAGACCAAGTATTTCAAAAAAGAGAGAGGGTGGGAGGGATCAGGGAGTAAGGACGAACACCCACTGCACCTGGAAGCTGGTGGTTGGCAACCAGAATGCAGACAAAATCCCAGGATCTTCTGTCACACAAACATGGCGTTGGCTGGTAGTGGAGACGCAAACCGATACGAAGGCTTAGCAGAGCACTGCACAGTGTGAGCGATGCTGAAGCCTGAAGCCGTGCACACTTTCAAATCTAGAATTCCATTTCTGTGTACACCCCAGGGTAACCTCCCTTTCACACAGATACTTCAATGGAGAGCACTTACTCAACACTGCCATAACAGCAGAACAGAGGACCAGTACCAGGCCAGGACTGGCTAAGGAACTGTGGTCCAGTCACACACTGAGCACTCCTTTAACTGAAGTAATCAATCCATATGGATCAATTTGGATAAACATAAAACTACAAGTTTAATTCTTTTTTATAATTTTCAAGACAGGGTTTCTCTGTCTGCCTTGGAACTCACTCTATAGACCAGGCTGCCTTGAACTCAGAGGTCCATCTGCCTCTGTCTCCCAAGTGCTGGGATTAAAGGCAAGCAACACCATTGCCCGGCTCAAATTTAACTTTTATGTGTTACAAACAGATAAAGTATGGATCAGAAAACAATACTGCTCTAACAAACAGATAAAGTATGGATCAGAAAACAATACTGCTCTATCATGTGTGTGTAAATTATGTGCATGTGGTAAAAGAGCAAAACAGAGGTATGCCCAGCTTTAAGTGAAAATTAAATCCTGGAGTATGAGAAGAACAGATTAGACTGTGAGCACACATCTTTAGGTTTATACTTGCCATGTCCTGTCCCCTTTCCCTTCCTGCCCTCCTGCCCTCCTTCCTCCCTTCCTATGCTGGCGATCATACCTAATGAGGAGTTGGACTCTCATCCTCTCCCTCACCCCATTTCCTACTCCTTTTTGGATGGGAGCTCGTGCAGCCAAGGACAGACTTCCAGGCCTGACTCCACCCCTCCCCCCCACCTCACCCTTGTATTTCTTTCTTTTCTGGCAGTATAGAAGAATCAAACTATGTCCTCCTCTATCCTAATAAGTGTTCTACCATTGAGCTACAACCTTAATCCTCCACCCTTTTCTGTGTTAAAGGGAAAAGAAAGTATGGCATAATGTGGGGAAATGTTCACTTTTACTAACTTGATGATCTGGATGATTAACACCAGTCTGTTACGTTGTTAAAGGGCTGGAGATGTAGCTCAGTAGGAAGAATGTCTGCCTAGCATGCGCAAGGTCCCACGCTCAATCCTCATCACATTATGCACCAGGAATGATGCTTCATCCCTGTCCTCTCAGCTCTCAGCACATGAGAATTAAAAGCAGAAGATCAGACGTTCAAAGTGATTTTTGGCTCCCTAGTGATTTTGAGGCTAGCCTGAGCTACATGAGACCCTACCTCAAAAAATAAAACAAAAAAAAAATTGAAGCAGAACTAGGATGTGACTATAAAGCAAGCCACTGTGAAGCATATAAATGGCACATATGAGAAGATGCTCATCTGCGTGTAAAACCCCAGCCTGGGTAGAGCCCTTGTCTAGCACACACAAGGATCTGAGACAGAGCCCCAGCACCTGAGGAAAAGCTCCAACTCCAGCATGCTTGGGGCACCACTTTCTCACTCATCCTGACAAAGGTCTGAGGCACACAGTGATGGATGGGTATAAGGGAAACAGGGCCCCTTACGTGGAACTGAAAACCAAGTCAACATTGTGGGTAAAGATTGAGCAATAGCTCTTAACATTCATGATAGAGCCTGAGGAAGTGATGCTTGAAAGACAAATACCATCCATCAGTGGTTTCTAAGGAATTGACTGCTGCACCTGTTGACCAGCCCCTATGACTCTGACTCTAGGGCTGCTGGCCAGAACCCCGAGTGCAATCACCTACGGAGCAGTCCCATGTGGCCATAGGAGAGCCATGAACAATGCCTCCCTTACCTACTCCTCAGAAGAGCTAGTCTAGAACAACACTCCTGTCCCACTGCAATACTGAAATGCCCCTAGGCTTCAAGAATATAACAAGGGCCAGGTGGTGGTGCTACACACCTTTGATCCCAGCACTCGGGAGGCAAAGGCAGATGGATCTCTGAGTTCAAGGCTAGTATGGTCCACAGAGTTCCAGGCCAGACAGGGATATACAGGGAAACCTTGTCTTAGGGGAAAAATACAGTAAGGTTAGGTGCACAGCAGAAACAGCAGCCCATTCGGACCACAGCCTCCTACACCCACGGCATTGTCTAAGGTGCCACCAAGAGCTATAAACAAGACGACAGGCCCACATGTATAGAGCTGACAAGTAAGTAGAGACAGACATATGACAAACAGAGACATTATGAAGGTAATGTAATGATGACTCATATTATGGAGCCTCTAACCAAAGGCAGTGATGCATACCTGGGCAGGTTCTCTACAGTCTAGTTAGGACTATTCCTCTCAGAAGCTGGCTTTAACCTGAGCTCTACACGGGATAGGAACAGAAGGTTCTGGACTGAGAAAAACACAATGACCCCACATTTGTTAGGCAGAGAGAACAGAAACAAGTCCGACATGACTGCTGGTGATTAGAGAGAGCCAACTCAAGGATATCACATGTACCAGGGGATCTAAGACCCTGCACAGGCCACCCAATGAGCAAGAGTTGTCTAGATGTCATAAAAAGTCACAGCAGGGTATTAGTGACGGAGTGATACCACTGGGTTAAATTTTAAAAGATTCCTGGAGCAATTCTGCAGCTTATGGGAGTGATTTCTTTCCATTCTGAAGGCACTCTCTGTGCTCCAGTACATTCTTATTCACTGATGACGAGTGTCCAGTTCCCCTGTCTGAGATCATGAGCCCAGGACCATGTTCACACCCACACCTCAGAAGACAGCCACTGCCGAGTGAGGGAGGGGTGGAGCAATGCTGGGAGGTCACTCCACTCTTTCCTCTCTGCACATGCAATACGTCTGACAGTTGACTGTCAGTGCCTGGGCTCAGGGCTGGTTCCAGCTTTCGTAGCCTGGGTGGTACAGGCACCAATACTCCAGGCAGTGCCCATTACTAAGCAGCCTCTTTCAAAGTAACATTCCTACCTCAGTGAATGATCCTCTCTAGCCCAAACAGAGGTTCCCTGACTTACAATGGGACTAGGTCCCAAAAAAGTCTCATGAGCTGACAACACTACAACTCTAAAATGCACCTGATATCCATGCTCTAAATGCTGAACACCCTATCTTAACAACCCAGCCTACTGCTGGGCGGGCAACAATGTCCATCCTGTGATTGGCTGGCTGGCACGGTTCCGGTGCCTGCCCTTTGCCAGCATCACAAGATAATCATCCTTCATATCACTGGGTTGGTAAGGGGCAAAATTCAAAACTCTAAATATGGTTTCTACTCAGTATGTACTGTGTTGACACACTAAGTTTGTTTGTTTTTAATCTTTGCAAGTCTTCGCATGCCATTACAATTCTTTTTCACTTTTCGCTTAAAGTAAACTTTAGTAAGTTGAGAACCATCTTTGTTCCCCAAGTCTCCAAGCAGGATCAAGGTAGAGAAATGTGTAGTCCAAGAATCCCCACAGAGGTGAATAAAGGTTTGCTCAGAGTTCCACAACTGTTGTTGGCTATCAGCTCTTATCTGGGAGTCACTGGGAGCAGCATTTGTTGTTAGAAGTCCCTCCCCACACCCCACACCCAGGTCATTTCTGTAGAACTGTACCCCCTCTGCCCTTCCCCAGAACATAAGTCAGCTCTAAGTGGACTCATGGCCTTGAAAGTTCTTGAGCCCTAATTCAAGAACAACTAAGTCTATATATCCACAGGGAGAGCTCTTCGGAATTCCTAGGAAGAACTCGGAGTTAAAGGTACAAGAAAGTGTGAAAGGTTGGGCTGGAGAGGGGTAGTGCAGTGGGGTCAAGCAAAGGCCTCTAGAAGGGATGTGCAGAGTGAGGCAGGAAAATCAAGCCCTTCCCTTCCTGTATCAGTTTGTCTGAACACAGACACACACACACAGACACACACATACACAGATACACACACAGACACAGACTTATACATACACACACAGACACACAAAGGCATGCACACATACACAGATACACACACAGACACACAGACATACACACACACAGACACACACATACAGACACACAAAGGCATGCACACATACACAGATACACACACAGACACACAGACATACACACACACAGACACACACATACAGACACACAAAGGCATGCACACATACACAGATACACACGCAGACACACACATACACACAGACACACATACACATACAGACACACACAGATACACACAGACACACACACGCACACAGACACACACATACACAGATACACACACAGACACAGACTTATACATACACACACAGACACACAAAGGCATGCACACATACACAGATACACACACAGACACAGACTTATACATACACACACAGACACACAAAGGCATGCACACATACACAGATACACACACAGACACACAGACATACACAGACACAGACACACACAGACACAGACACACACACACGCACACAGACACACACATACACAGATACACACACAGACACACACACAGACAGACACACATGCACACAGAGACACACACACACACACACAGAGACACACACATACACAGATACACACACAGACACACATACAGACAGACAGACACACATACAGACAGACAGACACACACAGACACACATGCACACAGAGACACACACACACGCACACAGAGACACACACACACAGACACACACAGACAGTTTTCCTCAGAGTAAAAGCAGATGGTGAGGGCAGGGGAAGGACGGGGTTGGTGTTCTGGGTGCTGTTGAAAAAGACCAGGTTTTGAAGTCTTTGAACAACAGACCCTCTGGGTTGACAGGCTGGCTGGTGCTCAGGTTTACAGAGGCCACCCAGGGCCATCTCTTACCCAGCTGGCCCCTTGTGGGAAGGGTAGAAATAACTGTCTGAGCACCGACAGCTCCGTCACACCAGAGCCAGCCCCTTCCCCAGCCAAACCTGCGTTGCCTCAGTAACACCTACACTTAGCCCCACATGGCAATAACTTGCACATCTCTCACACTGGCTGCTACTATAAACACACACACAACATCACAGTGGCCTCCTACATACACACAAGTGCTCACAAACACAGCTCTCATTCCTTTCCTTCCCTACCCACTCCACTGCCACATACAGCTTCTGAGGTCTGCTGGGCCCCATCGGCCAGTGAACTCTCTTCCGCCATTCCTTGGTAGTGCACTGCTCTCTGGTTTCTTCAGTTTCAGCTCTGACTCCAGCTGTTTGTTTGTTTGGCTGCAGGTCCCTGGAGCTATCCGCTAGGGAGCCTGGAGCTTCGAGGAGCAGGGAGTGGTTACATCTGCTCTCTGGGGACCTCTGAAAGCTGGATAAAGGGAATCCCTGATCCTACTGCCTCTGCCCTTCCAAATCCCGCTGTCAAGAGGAAAGGTCACCTCCTGTGGTCCTCAGAAGCAGTAGGAAGGGGGACACCAAAGAGGAGGCTGCAGGACTATAAACAGAAGGAAGACACAGGGCACAAGTCCTGCAGGGGCATTTCAGCCACACTAATGGACTCCTCGAGAGTGTCCCCACAGGGCTGGAGAGTCCTAGTAAGACTCTGCCCACAGCTCTGCACACGGCAGAGGAAGGAGGCTCTTCCCGGCCTGACACCCACAGCCTGCACTACCATCCTCCAGGACTGTTCAGCCCTCTCTCTGTGCCTCATCTACATGAGGGGCTGACCTCTCAGCTCACCGAGCACCAAACCTAGAAAGTCCTAGGTTCCCTAGGTTCTCCCCATTCGCCTCCCTCCACCCTCATCCCCATCCACACTGTTCAAGGAGTGCAGGCTCAAGCCCGAGGCTTCAGCATCCACAGGCCTGGAATGGAGGCAGCAGAAGGCAGTCAATGCCTGGGGACTGGGGATTGTAGTGTCTAGTCTTCAGCAGATCTGGGCTTCACCTGATACCCATATCTCCCTGGAGCAGCAGGGCCAAGAGTCCTGCTGAATACCTCTGGGCACACAAATCAGCTGCAGCAATTGCCATGGGTCAAGACACATTTCCAAACCGCCATCCATGAGGCCCCAAACCCACGCTCAGGATGACTGGCATCCTGGCCAGCAGTCCTTCTCACCACCCTTTTAGGAGCCATACTCCTCCACAGGTTGGATGTGCATGGCCTTCACAACCCTTTTCCAGATGCAGAAAAGTTTTTTTAAAGAGAGAGAATAAACAACAGGTACCATGAAAACCAGAAATTGAGACACAGAGAAGAAACAGACCTGGAGATAATCTAGAAGGATGAGTCCCATAGGGGTGCAGGCATCCCTGAGAGGCCAGAGACCCCACATATTCTCCAGGCCTCTTCTAGTGTTCATTAAGTGCTTAGGTCCCAGGCTCGGCTCTAGTCCCCAGCCCTAGTCCAGGGCACACCTAGCTCTGGCTAGCTCACCTGGCCTTGCTGGCATATCAGCCCAGTTGCTCCTGAAAGAGGATATTTTCTTCCCTCTCGATTTGGACAGCTGCTGAGACAGTGATGTAGAGAAGAGAACAGGCTGTTGCAGGGGGACAGGGCCACAGGTGGAGTTAATCAGCAGGCTGAGTGGAGTGGGAAAGGGCTGTAGGGGACAGCCTGGTACAGTGCAGGGAAGAGCCACTTCCTAATCATTGCAGAAGGAAGTAGCCCAGGGTTCCGGAAACAGGACTGGTCTAGGACAAGGGAACAGAAGCCCAGTGGCAAGGGAAGAAAATGAATCACTTTTTATTTTATTTATTTGTTTGTTTTTAAGACAGGGTTTCTATGTGTAGCGGTGGCTGTCCTGGAACTCACTCTGTAGACCAGGCTGACTTTGAACTCACAGAGATCCAACTGCCTCTGCCTCCCAAGTGCTGGGATTAAAGGAATGCGCCACCACCGCCTGGCTGTGCAGAATCTATTAAGTTCAAGGGGGAGGTCAAGGACTAACTTCTCAGGACTCACTCCCAAACAGGTCCCACAGTCCTTTCTTAGCTGACATTGACTGATGGGAAGGGTCCAAGGGGAGGAAGACAACACAGAAAGGAAGGGTGCTAGACCTGAAAGTCACCCCCTACCCACTGCTGGAGGCAGGAAATAGACCGTGATGTCAAAACCTACCCTCTTCCCCCCTAGTCTTCCTCTCGGTGGTCTCACCAGTTTTCTCTCCCAAGCCCCTTCCTGGTGTCTCCTGGCCTCCATCCCCACCTCCTCTTGTACCTCCCCTGCCCCCACTCTAGTTACATAAGGGGCCTGAGAACACACAGAGGGAGCTTTGTTGTCAAACCAAATCCATACGGAGCCACAATCAGCCAAGGCAGCTGTTCCCCATTCCGTCCGCCTTGGCAGGATTGAAACTCTGGGCAGGAAGCCCCTACACGCCTCCATTTGGGAAGGCAGGGGACAAACACTGGCCCCAGGGCCCCTGGGCAGCTAAATGGGTGGCCGGGGATCAGTCAACACTGTGTGGGACCACTGCAAGGAACCAGCTGGTCGCTAAGAGAGAACAAAGCCTCAGTTCAAAGCCAAGGTCATGAAGACAACAAAGAAGCAAACTCTAGAGCAGGAGCCAGCAACATAGTGCCAGGCCCCGGGTAAGGAGTGCAGAGCCAGGCGAATGCATCCCAGGTTCTGTTCACACACAGACATATGCCCCTACACTCTCTTGCACACCCTCACAAACACACACAAAGGTGTGCTCACTGGCAGGGAGCCGGGAAGAAACCTCTCTGCTCTGGCCAGCTCTCTCCAGAAGGTGCCTCTGAGGCAAGACTGGGAGCTCTGGAGAGCTGAAAGACATAAAAGAGGGGGCCAAAGAGGGACCCTGAAAGGGAAGAAGCAATGAATCTGGAGAGAAGAACCCACAATGCGGTGAGGACAGCCAACATTCCAACAACACACTCTCTCCCCCAGCCCCTCGGCTCTTGCTCTGTCAAATAGATATGGCCAGTCCAGTCTAGTCCAGGCCACTGGGCATTTCCAGACCATTCGTTTTAGCTCACCAAGTCCTAGGGGGCCACCATGCCCTAAGAGAGATTAGCCTTAACAACTGGGAGCATGTTAAGCAGATGGGCTGAACAAGAAAGGCACGTGGGGGTTCAGGAATGAGAAAATCGGGGTCACACTGAGGCTAGGCCTGCACCTTCCCTTCCTGCCTTGGGGAGAGAATACGTAAAGAGGCCTTTCCAGCTTCCACTCTATCAACTGCAAAAGGAAAGATTATGGTGCAGTCCTGGGTACCAGGCTGGTGCTAGTGCTGGGGATGAAATGGTGACAAGGTCCCGACCTGACAGCAAGTTAACACTAATGCCTGCCTCTGAGGTCTCTTCCAGGGGAAGAAGTGTTGGCCTTGTGCATTGCAACCCTTGAGTGAGGCAGCTACTAATATCTAGACCTCAATAAACAGACTTCTAGTTTGGAAAACCAAATCAAAAGCAAGATCTGCCTGAGTTCACTTGTGTGAACAGAGGACACAAAAATGGCTCTGGGTCCTGCCCAGCTCAATGCTTGTCTTCTCCAGGGCCCAAAGGCAGTCTCTGTGGAATAAAAGACGGCCAGCCTGCTTTGGTAGAGTACTACATTCCAGACACTGAAAGCTATCTGAAGTGCTATCTCATTAAGGAGTGTTAATTTCTTGGAGGTGTAAATAATGCTAACAAGGGCTGCTGAAGGCAGGAAAGGAGAGAAGCTAAGAGAGCCCACAACCTGTCCCCAAGGACACAAATCCCCTGGCTTCACAATCCTGACAGGAGCGCTGCCTTCGGCTCAACCCACACTCAGAGGAGTGAGGTGGGTGCAGAGTGGCAGAGGCAGAGGCCTCAGGAAACGTTCACAGAACACTGGCTCAAGGTGACATGAAGGACGAGGGCAATTCAGAATGGTCATTACCAAAGATGACCAAGTCATGTGACAAGACTGTGGGAGCAAAGGCTGGGAGGTGTCAGAACCATACGGCTGCTCCCAGAAACGGGAGAATACGCTCAGGGGACATGAACATGGGTTTTGGAAGAAAAAAAAAAAGCTTTTTTTCTTTAAGTTAAGAAGCGTCTGTCACAGTTTTAGGAGAGTTTAACTGGAACACGAGAATAAGCCGCTTACTCCACAGACGCCACCCAACTAAGTGCTCAGCCCCCGAGGCGCCCTTCTTGGGCAAATAACAAGAAGTTGACACAGGAACAGGAAGTGAGGTTATGACTAGTCTATGTGGGGATCTGAAAGTTACTAAAAAGGAGTGACTAGCTGGACTTGGCGTGGAGAATGGGGCACGTTCTCCTCGGGGGACTTCTGCCTGCCTGTGTGAATACAGGATGCTCACCTCATCCTAACACAAGACGGGGCTGGGCAGTGCAGAGGCAAGCTAGAAAGCCTGAACTACATTTTTCCATTAACTCCTCAAAGAAACGTTCACTAAGCAATTCTTTGCTAGTCATCATTCCAGGCAATAAGAATATAGCACTGAAAGCCAAGGGTAGTGGCTCTCATGCATTTAATCCCAGCACTCTAGAAGCAGAAGCAGGCATAGTTAAGAGTTTGAGGTCAGCTTGGTCTATATAGTGAGTTCTAAGACAGCTAAGGCTATGCAATGAGATCCTGTCACAAACAAAGAGTACAGCAATGAGCAAGGCAGACAAGTTCCTAGAGCTTGAAGTCCTAACCGTCAGGGAGGAAAATGCCTTAACATTGTTCAGATCCATTCTACACCATGAGCATACCTCCTGGTCCTTGGTCTTTCTCCCCTCTCTACTGCCCATGTTTCTGTCAAGGTCACTGTACATCTCAATGACCTGCATTGGCCATCAAATGGGAGGTTTCTAAAGCTTTGCATGAGGCCACCTGAAGGTCCCTAGCTGGCTTCTCTCCCTGCCCAGGGAGTGACCGGAGTGCTGTGTGCTTCATGTGTGCATTTTATTTTACAGCAAGGTAAAAATAGGCATCTCTTCTCGCTGGCTCTGTGAGTAAAGTAACTGTAGCTCTATTTTCCCATTCCCAGAGCTCCAGGGACCTCCAGGCTACGCCACCAATAATTCCAAGCATCCCCATCACCAGGGCATGCCCAGCATCCCTCCTCCTGGGCCAGGCCAGCAACCTCAAAGGGACGAGATGGGGTCTTTGGGGAGTCCCTCTGGCACTCACAGAGCACGGGACAGCAAAGGTATCCTTTCTAAACCAGACAGTGACCTGGGCAGGTTCCCAGGCTCCAGCACCAGCACAGCAGAGCCCCTCCCCTTCCCCACGTGTCCCAGCGGTTGCCTGAGGAGGACTTTCAGCCTTGTGGGCGGTGGCCACAATTCCAAGGAATAGGAGCAAGCAGGCGGGGCAGATGGAAGCAATTACCCACACCGGGAAAGCAGAGAGGCGTGGGGCTGGGAGGGGCCTAAGGGAAGGAGGGCGGTAGTGAGGAGTAGAGCCTCGGCCTTCCCCACTGAAAGGGGTGAGAAGCCCAACTCCAGGCTAGACAGAAATTCAGGCAGCAAAGAGAGGCCTGGGTTCGTATACCCACCCCCTTTGACAGTAAATCACCGTGACCTTGACATCCTTCTTGTCCCAGTCCCTGGTGGGACTGGTTAAGACAAGCTCCAGCTAGGAAGTGGAGAAAACAGGGCTGAAAAATGCACGTGTTGGAAACAGGTCGGTCCCAGCTCCACAGTTTAGAAGTGTTGTGACCTTGGTATAGTAATTTTCATTTTCCCCGGACTGTTTCGTTTACAAAGAGGCTTACAGGAGGTGACACAAACTGTACTGAGCTGCTTCCCCTCCCCTCCCTTCCCTGTTTTTCAGTTTTCCATTAAATAGTGTAAATCTGTGTCCATGAGCTTGTGCACGCGCAACTGTGGACACATACCGCAACATATATGTGGAGGTCAAAGTACAACCTCAGCCTTTCACCTTGTTTGAGACAAGGTCTCCTTGTTGTTTACCACTGCATATGCCAAAGCTAGGTGGCCCTCCACCTTCCGACGATTCTCCTGCCTCTGTCTCCCACCTCACTATAAGAACACTAGGATTACTGAGGCACACTACTCACTCAGCCAGGCCTCCCACAAGTCTTGGGGACTCACTCACTCAGGCCTTCAAGCTTAAGTAGCCACCATGTCTGGCTTTAAGCCCCTTTTCTTTCCTTCCTTTTTTTTTTTTTTTGAGGGGGCGTGTGGGGAGGGATTTTTGGGACAGTGTTTCTCTGTGTAGCTTTGGAGCCTGTCCTGGAACTCACTCTGTAGATCAGGTTGGTCTCAAACTCACAGAGATCTGTCTGCCTCTGCCTCTGTTGGGATTAAAGGCGTGCACCACCAACGCCTGGCCCAGTCCCTTTTCATTATAACATTATGCTTCCATGGGAGAGGACACGGGGTAGACCATGGGTACAAGTGACATCACTACAGCTGCTGTAGAACTCAACTCACACCTGGAAGATTTCAGTCCAAAGCAGAAATACTGTGTGTTTTGACCCAGCACTTGCAAAACTGGTCCCCGGACTCTTCAAGCTGTTTCCCTTCAAAGATGAAAGCAAGATCCTAGAGCCCCTGACCCCAGAACAGGCCTGAGCAAAGTTGCAGGCAGGAGGAAAGGCCTATCCCAAAGCTCCAACAGCTCTTGGGCTTCTTCACACTCAGTGAGTGAGCAACTACCTCAATCTTAGCAACAGCACCTTCCTCCCTGGCCAATCTAGAGTAGAACCCCAGAGCTTCAGATAGAGATAATCGTATCAGCCTTCTGCACAGCAGCTTTGGGGGTCATGTGGAAAGAGCTGCACTTGTGGACACCCATACCCTGAAAGCCACAGACCAACATAACCCTTGGGTGGGTTTCAGAATGGGCTCTGGCTGAGACTCAAGTGATCCTTGAGGTCACATGTGACCACCACCTCCACCTGCATTAGTCAGACACACCTCAGGAGTGTAGAAGATGTGGGAGTGTTGGGGGAGAAGGATGGCACTCTCCTCCTCCTAGGGGGGCTCCGAGCACTCACACAACATTCTCTGGGAAAGGTTAACCGAAGGGAGGGTATAGGCTAATGATGACAGCCACTTCCTAGCCATCCTTGTACAAACTAAAAACTTCCGGTGTTTAGGAAGAAGGAGGATCTTGAGGCCGGAGGACAGAAGAGTGGAAGCACCAGTTCAGTGCAGGGAAGAAGATGAAACGATGCTATGGAACTCAACAGTCGAGAATGGAGCAGGAACCCCACTCGCCCTGCCCTCCGATGTCCAATGTCTATGTCCTGGCGGCAGCAGCTTTGCCTGATCAAAGTCTGTTGGTTCAGCCTTCTGACCTTCCTAGTGCCCCATGCTCCCTCCCGAAGTCTGAGCCCCTGACAGCTTGCAACTGCTTGGTATCATCTGAGGCAGACTGGCATCCTCCCTCTAACACATGGTGCAAACCTTGAACCACTGTGACAGGAGGGGTTCCCTACTTCATTGAGCAACCTTGGGAGAGGTACTCTGAGGTGAGATCAGAGGCCTGAAGTAGCCTGCAGAGCAAGGGCAGACACCAGCCCAGTGGAGTAACTGCAGACTGGCCACGACTCTACACGGTGCTAAGAAGTGGAACTGACCTCTGTCCCTCCCTACCCAGGGAAGAAAGGAGTTCCTTCCCGGGAATTTTGACAATTCCAGAAATGGGCAGATTCTTAGTTCTACCCAGAAAATGAAATTCCGTGAGGCTAAAACAGCTGGCAGGGTAGAAGGGCCCAAGCACTCTGTGAGTGAGTCACTGCTTCAGGGAAGGGAGCAAGGGAGCGAAGGGACAATAGCCTAGAGGGCACCAGGCGCTTCCTCACCCTGAAATGGGGGCTTCCTCTCTTCAAGCAGCAACCCACTCCCAAGCTAAAGATGTGCTTTCAGTCTAAAGGCTATGCATGCAACTTTGAAGAAAAAAAAAAAACAAACATGTACGAGTGCTTTGCCTGCATGTATTTATGTGCACTACATGCATGCCTGGTGTCTGTAGAATCCAGAAGAGGGTGTCAGATCCCCTGGAACTGGAATTAGCCATTACATGGATGTTTGAGAATTGAGTCTGAGTCCCCTGCAAGACCACCCAGTGCTCCTAACCACTAAGCCATCTCTCCAGCCCCAGAAGGTGGTAATTGAGACTGGGTCTCATGTAGCCTCGTTTGGCCTCAAACTCCATATGGAGCAGAACTGATCTACCACCCAAGTGCTGGGGTCCCATCTCCTGAGTACAGGAATTATAAGCATGTACACCACCATAAGTTTAGACAGTGTAGGGAATCAAACATAACAGGTTTAGACAGCCAAGCACCTTGCCGACTACATCCCTTATCTCCACCCCACCCCTGTACTAAGACTGTAGGCAAGTACTCTGCCACACCCCCGGTTCCTAATTTACTTTTATGACTTCTGTCTACATCCTTCTCTTTATCTCCACTGACGTCCTGAAGTCTTTGGGGGCTGGCCCCAACTCCTGGCTCGCCCTGGAGAAGCACAGGGTTTCACTAGGCTCCCTATGCTCTCCCTCCACAACAGTGCAGGCTACCAGGGGTGCGCAGAGTAGGGGGCAGAGGCATAAAGTTCGAAAAAAGTGAGTAGCCTCCGCAGTCTCAGAGGGCATTTGCAGGCCAACTCCCAACAGAGCAAAACATGTCTAGTTATTTCCCAGACTCTATGTAACTGGCACCTCCTAGGTAGCACTCTAGGGCTGCTTGAGAAAGTAAGGTAATAATACATGTAGTTTCAATAGCAAATACACAACTCTCTGTGCCAGCACTTTCCCAAGTACTTACACATATCATTTAAAACCTCCAAGGCAGAGGCCTGGGGTGGGGGTGGGGGAGCAAGGAAGGTCTGTAGAACTGTTCCTGTACCGTGCGTGGTACAGGTTCATGTCCCTGTAACAGACAACCTACACTGTGGCACTGCCTACACCCTAGCCTGCAGGCAGTCTTCTAAGCCTGCCCCTGGGGATCCAGCAGGGAGAACGAACACAGCAGATCAGGCCTTATAGACCAGGAAAGTCTACACACAGACACACACACAGACAGACAGACAAACACACAGACACACACAGACACACACAGACACACACACACACACACACACACACACACACACACACACACACACACACACACACACACACACACACACACACACACACACACACACACACACACACACACACACACACACACACACACACACACACACACACACCCACACACACACACCCACCCACCCGCCAAAACTGGGAATGGCAGACACGTTGGCATCTCAGGGCTGCCCAGAGGTCCCAACCAGCAAGGATCTTGGAGAGGCACCCAAAACAGACATGAGAAGGGTTTTGCTTCCCAGCTCAACCTCAACCTATTCAGTCCTGTTCCTTCCCAATGACCACCACCCAGACAACTTGGAAACACAGCTGCCTAGGCCCAAAGACCCCCTTCATATCGCGGCTGACTCCTCGGACACAGCCGGTCTGCGGTTGGCAAGCCCACCTTTGGGCTTTGCTCAGCGACCTTGCAACTCCAGCACAAGGCAGACCCTGCAAAGCTTGTCACCTCTAGCAAAGCCGGCCCACATGTCCTGGACTTCGGGGGATGCTAGAGGTGGTGGACACCTATTCAGCCCGGGCGCAGGAGCAACAAGGGTGGGGGTTAGAAACTTTCCGGAGAATTGTCCCGTTTGTTCACTCCAACAGAGCGAGATGAATCAGGCTTCCCGCGAAAATCTAGTCCAGGAAAAGGGACCCAGCTCCCTAGGGCTGTGGCCGCACCACATCGACCCCGTGCAGCGTGGCGTCCACGTGCCGGGCCCGACCACCTCCCCGAGCAGTGGCGCGAGGCTGGAGCCCCGGCCGCCCCGGCAGTCCCGGCGCTCCCCGCCCTCCGCCGCGGGGCCCCAGAGCCCGGCCGCCGCGTACTCACCCTCACGGGTGGAGCGGGGCGGGGCGAGGTAGATCCGCGCGCAGCTCCGATCCGCTAGGCGCCCGGGCTGGCGGGGCAGCACTGGCGCAGCGGCTCCGCTCGGCCCGGTCCCTGTCCCAGGAACGGGGCCGGCCTGGGAGCGGGCAAGTCCGCCTAGAGGGGAGGCGGGGGCCGGGGCTCGGGCAGGGGGCGGGGAAGGGGCCGGACACGCTTGCGCACACGGCCGGGAAGCCAACAGCCGAAAACGCCGCGCTGGAGGGAGGGTGCAGAGGAGGGAGGGGGCCGCCGAGGGAGGGAGGATGCGGAGGAAGGAGGGAGCGGAGGAGGGAGGGTGGGCTCCGGGGAAGGAGGGCGCGCGCAGGAGGGAGGGCGGGGGCGCGAGGCCGCTAGAAGACTGGGGTTGGTGTGGAGGCCTCTGAGGTTCGGAGAGAGGCGCCCGGAGGCCGGGGTGCGGGAGGCCGGTTCGGGTGAGGGCAGGCCCAGGGCAAGAGCTGCCTGTGCCTGGCGCCAAGATGAGTATGCCC
This sequence comes from Ondatra zibethicus, assembly GCA_004026605.1. Classification (NCBI taxonomy): domain Eukaryota; kingdom Metazoa; phylum Chordata; class Mammalia; order Rodentia; family Cricetidae; genus Ondatra; species Ondatra zibethicus. The sequence goes on along the minus strand of PVIU01000012.1, from coordinate 398,088 downwards.
AACGTGGTGATCCCACACTCTCCTGGGAACAATGAGGCCCAAGAAAGGCTTCTTTGCTATCCCCGCTCGGTGAAAAGTGTCCTTTTCTCTCTACAGTAACTGAGGTGCAGGAGCCCATGCTTGGTTCCAATATACTCCCTTGCCCTCATGGCAGTCAGCTGACCTAAACCGATCCGCGGGCCTTTCCCCTGGCTCAGGCTGGCTCGGGCACCCCAAACTGCCCCCTCTGCACCCTCCCTTGCATACCCTGCTTTAGCCTCGGATAACTTCTCAGTTTCCGTTCTTGCTGAAGGCGCCAGGCATCCTGTCTCCAGGGGAAACCCCATCAAGTCTTTAACCCTGATTCCTTGGGCTCTAGAATTGCCTGGACTGAAGAACAGAGCAGAAACCGCCCTGCAGGACTGACCTTTTCAGGAGTCAGCAGTTTCACGGAGTTTCTAGCATGAACACGCTGGGGCACCAGGTAAAGTGTCAGATCCAGTCCCTGCCCTCGGGAAGCTTACTGTCCAGCTGCAGAGAGAGAGGACTTAGGGTGGACTCCCTTCAAGAACCAGGCGGCACAGGATGTGACTAAGTGCAAGATCTGAAAACTGACAGTAAGCGCCCAGGGTTCCAGTGAACTGACAGTTTAGTCAGCTTCGGGGGAAGCTGGAGGTCTCCGCTGGTGGGAACTTCCAGTTCACAAGTCCTGCTCTGTGAGAAGGAAGATTCGGCCTCCAGCTTCTTCCATTGGTGACGGCTCCCACCTAAATTATACCTTGCATAGGCAGAAGCTGTTTGGCATCTCACCAAAACCTAGTTTTATTTGAATGATGCACTTGGCCTGTCAGTCACGTATTCATTCAACAAATATTTATTACATATCGTGTCCTGGGCTGTGTATAGAGAACACAATAACTATGTCTCTGTGTTGGGCAAGTCAAGAAGAAGAAGGAAGATTCCTATTTTGCAAAAGAAAAACTGCCCCAGGAGAAACAGCAACTCCTCTGAGTGAATGAATGTGTCTGGCAAGCTGATCCAAGAAACAATCCGGCTTCCAAAGCTGGCTAAGTCTTCACCAAAGTAGGTTCGAAGACAAGTTCACACTGATTTCCATGGCTAAGGGCCATGGAAGAATCCTTCTGCCATTAAAATTGAGCTTAAGAATCAGCTTTTTTGCTTCTCGAGACCTGAGTTCCAATCCTTCCTCTGCTACTAAATACCTTTCCTTTTCTTACTGGAAAGAGAAATCAAATGGAAATAACTGAGATTATTCAAAGTACTGAACGAGGCAACGGAGGTGAACTTGTCCTGAAACCACAGAATGATAACTAAGCTCTTATTAAACATGCAAAAGAATACCTTTTTGTTGTTGTTGAAAAATATTTTTTAGTAAAGATACATTTAAGATTTTATTTAATTAACTTTTTTTCATTTATTTAACATACCAACCAGTTTCCCTTCCCTCCTTTCCTCCTGTTCTCACTCCCCATCTACCCCCTCTCCATTCACTCCTCCTCCATCTCCAGGCCGGGCAAGGTAATCCAGCATGGGAAACGGGTTCCCAGAAGCTAGCTAAGCACCTGATCTCACTGCTAGGAGCCCTACAAACAGACCAAGCTACACAGCTGTCACACACATGCAGAGAGCCTAGGCTGGTCCCATGCAGGCTCCCTAACTGCTCCAGGGTCCTTGAGCTCCCACAAGCTCAGGTCAGCTGTCTCTGTGGCTTCTGACATCATGACCTTGACCCCACTGGCTCCTACAGTTCCTCCTACCTTTCTTCAGCAAGACTCCCGAAGCTCAACCCAGTGCTTGGCTGTGGATCTCCGCATCTGCTTCCATCAGTTGCTGGATAAAGGCTCTCTGATGACAATTAGGGTAGTCACCAATCTGATTAAAGAGGAAGGCCAGTTCAGGCATCCTCTCCACTATTGCCATGAGTCTTAGCTGGGGTCATCCTGTCTTCTATGGAAGAGAGGGAAGCAATTCTAGTACACAGGTACTCCTTCTTCCTCCAGCCTAGATTCTAGGCCCTCACCAATCCCACTATACCCCTTGGTAGGACACTATAAGCTGCTTGCCAAGAAGCAAGGGGTAACAAACTGGGCTTTGGCCTGGAGGGACTGCTCCAGAGCTTAGCTGTGCTGAGGTGGGCCAAGACAACCTTCAAAATAACAGCAGGGAGTCCTACTCAGTTGGCAAGCAATACCACCTCCATCCCCATGCCTTTACCTCCTTCTTTGCCTTTCCTGTTCTCCTGTGGTAGATCCTGACTGCTGGGATGATTATGGGAAACTCAAACAGAGGGAGGAGACAGAAGGAAGGGTGTGAGAAGGGGCAGGTGCATCTGAGCCGAGGAAGCTCTGTCCCTGAGGCTCCTCTTCCTGGACAGGCCTGACAAATGTGCCTACCAGACTTCTGGCTCCTGTCCCTCACATGTGCCACATTCATATCCTGCCTACCAGGAGGAGGGGACAGCAAGATGCCATTTGAGGAAGAAATAAACCCAATCCAGCATCTCAGACGCTTTTAAAAATAGCAACCCCAGGATGGTATTTCAGCTTCTATTTTTATCAGATTTATATGGCCGGACCATGGAGCTGATCTGCTCTCAGGGACCTCAATCGCAGGGGACATCTCTATTGTAGTATTAGAAACCTGCCAGAAGGCCAAGGTTAAAATGCATTTCAGGAACCTTTAGGTTGGAAGAAATCCCAAGAAGTCATTGCATGTAGCCCCTGCCTATTTTTCGGGTCACGGTCAATTAACCATAGTTTGTGATTTTTTTTCCTAAAATCTAAGCTGGGTATATTGGCACATGGCTCCAATCCCAGCACTCAGAAAGCTGGGGCAGCAGGCTCATCAGGAATACTAGGCTGTAGTAGTTTGAATTTACATAATTGGCCCCCATAATCTCATAGGGAATGGCACTATTAGGAGGTGTAGCCTTGTTGGAGTAGGTGTGATCTTGTTGGAGGAAGTGTGTCACTGTGGAGGAAGGCTCAAGATACAGTCCAGTGTCTCAGTTGACTTCTTGTTGCCTGCAAGATGTTAGACTCTCAACTACTTCTCCAGCACCATGTCTGTCTGCATGCCTCCGTACCTCTCCTGCCCCCCACCATGATGATAATAGACTGAACCTCTGAACTGTAAGTCACCACCTCAATTAAATGTTTTCCTTTATAAGAGTTGCTGTGGTTGTAGGGTAAAAGGGCCAGCCAAAGAAACCCACCCTGGCCCTGAAACCAGAGCCAATGAAAGAAACACACCCTGGTTCTGAGACTCAAGCCAGTGAAAGAAATGCTTTAGCTCAAGCCCAGAACCAAAGAAATACACCCTGACCCTAAAACCAGTGCCAAAGAAACACACTTTGGCGTGAGATTCAGAGCCAGTGAAAGAAATGTGCCCTAGCCTCAAAACTAGAGCCAAAAAGCTTGAAAAAGGCCAGGGAAAGAAACACACTTTGACCCCCAAACCAGAGCCAAATCTGCCCCGGAGCAACTAAGCAGAAAACCAACCAATCCCTGTGCAGGGAAACCAACCAATCCCTGAGCAGAGATCTAGCCAATCTGAGCTCAAGGGACTGAAATCTGACCAGTTCCTACTCTGAAAATAGTCTACCTGAAAAAACTCTGCCCCTAAGAAACCCCATATAAGCCCTGTGCCTGTTTGGTTTATGGCTGCCCTTCTTCCACTGTGGTAGAGGTGGCTGCTCTCCTGGAGTCTTCGCTCTGGATAAATCTCTTGAATGAGGCTTGGGAGAAGACCGTCTTTGACTGGACGGAGCAGGGCTGTAACACTTTTGCTGGGTTAGCCTTCCCCTAGCAGCACTGAGTTGTTACAACTTCACTGGGGAAGCCAGAGACTGAGGAGCAGAGCGGAACAGGGCTGTAACACTTTCACTGGGGAAACCTTCCTTTAGTGGAGTGGAGTTGTTACACTCTGGGTCACCAAGCCCAGCTATAACAACTTCACTGGGGAAGCCTTTCCCTAAAGCAGGGCTGTAAGTTGCTACACTTACTGAGACTTGTGCTATTCCCTGGCTCCTGACTGCCACAATACTCTTCCACCCAAACTGTAACACTTAGTATTCCTGTGGCCCCCAACTGCCAGAACACTTTTCCATCTAGACTGTAGCATTTAGTATTCCTTGGCTCCCAACTGCCAGGATCCCTTTTCATTCAAGCTGCTTACAGGGTCATGGAGTTTTGTCACAATAGAAACTCTAAGACATAGACCAACCCAGTTTATAGACCCTGTCTCAAAAACACCTGGTCATAGTAGTACATTGAGGATGCTGTTTTTCACGACCTAATCACCTCCCAAGGGCCCTGCCTCTAATACTGTCCCCTGAGGTGTTAGAATATGAACATATAGAGGCTATATAGCAAGTATCGAGTCCCCAAAACCTTTCCTTCTAGATCACTTTCATGACAGAAAAAAACAGCTAAAATTTTACTATGCTTAAAATATTTTAAAAAACAATTATGTGCATAGATGTTTTACCTGCACACATGTCTGTGTACCATGTAAGTGCCTGTGAAGGCCTGAAGGTGTGGGATTCCCTGAAACTGGAATTACAGGCGGTATGAGCTGCCATGTCAGTGCTGGAATCAACCCAGGTCCTCTGGAACAGCAGCCAGTGCTCTTAACCAGTCATCTCTTCAGCCCCTCAGCAATCCCTTTATTTAATCCTCACAAACCCTATTGAGGAGGCACGGCTCACAACCATATGTAACAACTGTTCCAGGGGATCTGATGTCTTTACTTGCCTCCAAAGGCACAGCATACACATGTACATAGACATACATGCAGGAAAAATTCATACATAGTAAATTTCAAAAATGTAAAAGTATAAACAAAAAACGTGTAAGTATAGACTTTTTCTTGATATTCTCTAAACAAAGTAGAATAATATTGCACATTATAAGTAATCTAAGGCAAGTCAGAATAAAGGAGGATTTATATTGACAATATTACACCACCTGAGATACTTAAACATCTAGAGTTCGGGTCTCAGGGTGTATGTCTTGTAATCAAATCCCAAGGACACCCACATAAAGACTATTCAAATGCTCTGGATAAGGAACTATCACAAGAGAAATGTTTTGAAATATTACTTTGTGTGTGATTGTTTCTTGATTTCTCATTTTAGAGAAATCAATAGGGACAAGCAAAATGGAGCTTGAATATATTCTTTCTTTTGGCTTTGTGCTGAGGCAGCTTTGGAATACACAGAGAAGCCAAGGAACAACAGCAGACACGTGTCCTTTGCTTCTCACCTCCAACCAGGCTAGGAGGAAAACAGCTAAGCACTGGAGACTAAAAGCTACTTGTGGAGGTGTCCCCGATTTATCTGGGAAGGGTGACATCTGCTATTGACCCAGCATGCATGTGAAAATCTCACTGTGGGAGCAGAGCTGGCGTTTGCACTTGGTCAGGAAGGGATAAGCATAATGTGCCCTGCTCATTCCTGTCCCAGGAGACAGGACACTGAGCTCTGAAGTGACAGCAGAGGGAAGCCTGAGGCAGAGGGATGGTTGTCACTCATTGCCCTGGTCTGGGAACTCAGGCCCAGCTCTGTTCCCTGCATTCACCAAGTTTAATGAACATATTTTTACAGGCCCTTGGGCAGAAGCCCCGTAACAAGGCACCGAGAGTGTTTCTCAGTAAAACGGGATGAGCTCCATGGGAGGATTTGCTCTACAGTGTCCCAAGGTTGATTTTCCTTTAACTCTGTCTACCCAGTCAGACAGAGTTCCAGGTATTGGGAAGTCAGCAGAGTAAGATGCTCTCACCTTCAAGGTTCTCTCAGTCCAACACGAAAGGCAACAAGCCAGCAGCAGACACGGCAGCAATGGAAAGAGGCCAAGTATGTGAAGCTACCCAGACAAGTCACGTAGTAGAGTGTCAGTAAAGGTTACCCCATAGACACATAAAGGGTATTGTTAGGACCTCAACACCACCAGACTGCAGCCAGGCTGCCTGGCAGGAGCCTCAGTGGGATGAGGCATTGGGGTGAGTACAGGGGTCTAGGGGCACAGCTGCCATCATCTTCTTTGGTGGACAGTGCTGAGAACTGGCTGACTCTGCAAAGGCCCTTGTCAGACCTCAGGCAGAGGCTGGACCAGGATAAGAAAGTAGTAGAAAACTATACTTCTTATACTTCCAAGTATGAGAAAACTAGGTAGTGAGGCCTGGAGGAGACCTCTCTATCATTTAAACCAAGTATATGACATTATCCCAGACAGGCACATCCTTGCAGAATAAGGCAAAAGGAAGACAGGATTGGTTAAGAGGAGTGGAGAGCCAGAAAGTCATCTAGAGCACAGGTCTATGCCCTAGGGAGGTATACCTGGCCTTTCCAGATTTAATTACTACCCTTGCAACTCTAACCCCGTGACCCCTCTAGTTTGTCTACATGAATGAGCAGGCTGCTCCCTCCCTTCAGGTTGTATATCTATCTAGCAATCACCCCACCCCATACAAGCCAGACACAGTGATATTATTGCATGTAACACAAAAGTCAGCCTGTGTGGGAGCCTGAACCCACAGGCAGTATAGCTGGTATTGGGGGGGAGCAAGGAACATGTGTTATGGTAGAGGGGTTATGTGATCTGCAGGGAGGCCTCATCTGGCACCTCTGTAATGTATTTCCCACCCACAATGCCTCATCCCTCTGAGGCTCCAGGGCCTATTCAGTGCCATTTGCTTTCAAAGAAGAGGTAACTTTTCTACCCTGGTACCTGGAAAAGGAGCGAGTGAGACCCAGGAAGCAGCCCTGCAAGCTGCAAGCAGCTGTAAGAAGAGGTCTCCGTCAGCCACCTCTCCGCAAACCCTCAGCACTGGCACACAGCCCTGTCTAGCAGAGCATTAGCTTTCTGTTCAGGAAACCACTAGCCTGTGTGGCAGCCATGAAAAGATCTGGCCTACACTTGCAAGAGACACACCTGCTTTGGTGACCCCCCAAAACAACTGCAAGTCCATGTGGTAGTCGGAGATAGACCTCAGCCTGGAGTGCTTGAAGACCCGCAGGGCAGGCTGGGTTAGAACAGTGGCTCTATGATGCCTCCCCTGGACTTGCTGGGAGCTAGAGTGGCCTTGGGTTCTCTGACTTCCTGCTCCAACCCTCTGCTTTTTATAGGGAATCTCTTTCCCAGGGACACCAAGGTCCAAGGGCTCTCCACCACAGGCAGTGTTGGCCTTGGAGTAAGGGACAAGATCAGGGCCACCACTGAGGGCCTCACTTGCAAACATAGTAGTTGGGCATTGGATCATGTTTCTTGGTTCTCAGGCCAGGGGATATAGAGTGACAGCCACCCTCTTCCTCATGCTTGGGCACTGAATCATGTCTCTGGGTTCTCAGGCCAAGGGATGCTGAGTGACGGCCACCCTCTTCCTTGTTCTTTCTTCCTTGTCACTTCAGAGTTCAACACCTTGCACCTCGGAGAGAGCTTCCAGAACAGTGCACAATATCTTCAGTAAACACTGGCTCTGCTCTGGCAGTAGGATACAACTGTCCTCTGTGCTAGAGAGTGACATCATGGCGCTCGCTGTGGCCCTGTTCTGCTGATCTGTGGCAGATGTCACTCTTCTGAGGTAGGCTCTTGCCAGCTCCATGACTGGTCATTAGCCTCTGATACCTCAAAGTTCCTTCCCTGCCTCAAGATTCCATGAAGCTCTAGCACACCCTGGCCCCGACCCCTCCACTGCGACCAGATCATCTTGCCTTGACAGTATTTTTAACTTTCCGGCTGCCCCATATGAGGTTGTTTTGTCTTCCTGCCTAGATAACGAACTCAAGGCCAGGGACTTGCTGACCAAATAACAGAAGCAAAGGCCAGCTTTTGGGGTTTGCATCATCTGATTCTCAGGAAAATGTTCCCTGTTCCGGGCATCAAACCCCAGCCCCCTCATCAAATGTATCAACAGCCTTGATGCACAGACAGGGTGTAACCTCACTGGGGAGGGAAGGAGGAAGTGGCATCTAAAGACTCCACAGACTATTTCCGGAAAGATTTTGAATTTGGTTGTAAGGGTGGGAGTGAACTTGCCCAAAAGGAGAGTTGGCGAGAGAGGAACATGGCAGAAGAATTGGAAGGAGTGTACAGCAAGCAGTGGAGACTCAGGACAAGGGAGTCAACAGGTATACAGAAAGCATGGGGAGGTAGAGGAAATTCTTGAACCTTCCAAGAAGCTGTGACTCACTGGCTGTGGTGACACCCTGAAACTTTCCACCCTTCCCAAGAGGTCCCTGCCAGCTCTGCCCACTCACCTTCCCTACCACTTGTCTCCCCTCCACCCTCTGCCTCCGCCGGGCTACACCATCAGTCCTCACCAATAAGAAAGTACTTTATTCTCCTGTGAGGAATAAAACAGTACAAAATACACCTTACACTTGACCTTTGCTGAAAGGCCAAGAAACTACAAAATACATTTTAGGAAAATCCCTCAGAGATAAAACCCAGCCCACACTACCCCAAGCCCCGGACCACTAGCTCCCTCTCTTCGGGCACTCTCAGCAGCTCAGGGTCGCTGGGCTTCCTTGCAGGAGCTGAAGCAGGGGATCATCGGTCCTAAGCGCAAAAGTAAGTGTGCGCTGTTGATAGTGCTTGGGGTCACACTCCAGGTTCTCGATCACTTCAGCCAGCAGGTGTGCCCGCTCCACACCTGAGCCGGGAGCCTCGAAGCCCAGGGCAGTGAAGTGCACATGCAGGTGGTAGTAAGAGGGCAGGTAGTGTAGGTACACGCGCAGGCGGTCTCCTGGCACCTGGTAGCGCTTCAGGATGGCTTCCTGGTAAGGAAAGACAGTGGCAAAGGGTCATCAGGAGCCAGCATCCCATCCTCTGCTCACCCCAACTGGACCTGGGATGGCTTACAACTCCCTTCCCGCACCAGCTCTCTGCCCCTTCTGCCATCTATCCTCTAAGAAACTGAGAAATTCCCCAATGGAAATGCCTCTCAGTCAGTCACATCAAGCCCCAGAAAACATGGACTTCTTCTTTTGGCAGTTCAGGAAGTCCCAGTTCCTAAGGTCAGCCCAGAGTCCCTGTAGCACCTATCAATTTAAAGTAGGCAGGGAGAAGCACCCTTTTGGGATGAGGCTGTGTGGAGACGGGGCTGTGCTAACAACTTGGTAAAAGGGAAAGGATGCAGGGAGGAACTTCAGGAAGGACTCTCAGGCCTCAGCAGCGTTCCTTGAAAAGAAGAAAGCACTTAAGTTAGCCCTGGTTCCCTTTCCCACCTCCACCTTTCTCAGAGACAGAGAGAGTTCTACCAACCCCACAGCTCCCTCTGAGGAGAAAAAGACTTAGGCTTCTGTGGGCTCAGAATTTAACCACAAATCATACTCTGCCTTTGGTGCTACCAGTGGAGAATCGCAGTGGCCGGGTGAACTGGGGGAAGAGGGGAACCTTCTGGGATAAGCAGAGCTGATGGGCAGGGCAAGCCTGCCCAAACTGCCAGGGCAGGAAAGTGAGACTCAGTTTCTTCCTGAGAAAACACTGCTCTGTACCACTGGTTGTATCCAAAGGCTACTTCTTGAGAGAAACTAGTAGCTCAGGAAGGAAAAGACACCCAGAGAAGGACACCAAGGGGAGAAGGCAGTTAGGGCTCCGGGCCAAGGGAAGTAGTACCTAGTAAGCACCCCAGTATTGTCCTGAAAGGGGCAGAGTGCTTCCTGGCTAGACACCCTTGTGACTATTGGCCCTGGCAGGACAGGTGTCTACATATTTCAGAAAAAAGGTTGAGACTCAGCTTGTAGAGTGGTGGTTTCAAAAGGGATCCTAACAGATCCTGAGGTCTAGGGACCTCAGGGGCAAAGAAAGTGACCTGTTCAAGGGCCCTGATAGCTACGACCCAAACATCAGGCCAGGACCACAAACCCAAGCTTCTGGTCATTCTTCTCTCAGCCTCTCCTGCCCCGATGGCTCCTTTCTCTATCCTATAATGTCCCAGAACATAAGGTGCTGCAGAATTCAGCCTGCCTAGGTGAGAAGGTATGTTCATATATACAAGTCATGTGACCAATATCCAAGGAACTTGTCTAGCACAACGTGGTTGTCATGAATAAAACAGGTGATTCTGGGATGGGAAGGATCCAAACTATGGGGAAGAAAAGCATCCTACATGGGACCTGAAGCCAAAGGCACGGGGGCAAGTCTGGAGGCAAGGAAAGAGGTAAAGTAGAGCTGGAGTGCAGGGCAGGGCTGCCTGTGAACCAATCTAGTGAGCTCTAGTAGTGTTCATGACTGAAATCCTGACAGACTCGAGAAGAGTGAGGAAAAAGACCCAGGGGAGACACTGAACTCTGCTAGAAGCCTGGGCTTCTGCACTGTGAAGCAACTTACTTGTCCTTCCCGGAGAATGTTCCTCAGTAGTGGCAGGTGCTCTGGGGTGAGGTCCCGAAGTGATCTGATGCCCCGGCGGCGGCAGATGGCGATCACGTACAGGTCATCAAGCTGTGCAGACACCAGTGGAGGAAACGGGACAATGCTAGGTTCAGCAGGGAGGCTAAGCCAGGGCATTCCTACCCACAAGGCTCCGCCAGGAAACCCTACAGCAGGACCAAAGAGCAGGTACTATAGGTGGCTGTCTGCCCTGGATGACAAGACCAGCTGAAGAACAGGGTTTCTGTGTGCTCTTCCTGTTAAAACATCTTAAGGATCTAGGTATGGTGGTAAATGCCTGTAATCCCAGCACTGAAGCAGAAGGACTGAGAGTTCAAGGCCAGCCTGGGCTATACAGCAAGACTCTTTCTCAAAAAGTAGAAGAAATCAGAAAGAAAAGGAAGGAAGGAAAAGAAACAAAAACAAACTAACAAAAGCTCACCTTTCAAAAAACAACAAAATTCATCATCTGGGAATGCGTATATACATATATACATACTCTACTGAGTGGACGGGGGCGATGAGCAAGTTCGGAAAGAACCAAGCACAAGTCTGTCCTGAAGAATTTACAACCTAATCCACGTCATTCTACTGTATGAAATAAAGCACGGCAGCTTTTTTCTTTCAGTGGTACTGAGAGCAGACCCCAGGGTCTTCTGCATGCCTATCACAATCTCACTACTGAGCTACTACTCCATGACATAAAGTGACCAACACATGAGAGGAAAAGGGCCCCAGCCAGCTGGGTGATCCAGAAAGTTCTCCTAGAAAGGCAAGGGAACAGATCTAGAAGGCTCAGAGAGGGCAGCAGCTCAATGTATGTGGAGTCAAAGGTGCATGAAGGCTGTGGGGGACACGTGGAAGAAAAGAGTCCAGGGGTCTGTCAGCAGCAAGCGCCTATCTCAGTGGTTCACAGAGGCCCTTCCTGCAGTCCTTCCTGTAAATGGTGCCTGGCTGAAAACCTGGAGGTCACAACAGAGCAAAGAACCAGTGTCAACAAGATCTTGTGCCAGAGAGCAAATAAACTCTTTCTCTTGACCGGAAACCCTCCCCACACCCTCCCTGCTCCCCAAACCTTGGCCTTGCTTGGTTGTCACAGACATGTGCCAGGCTGCAGAGTGAAGTCCAGAAAGAATCCAGTGCCTCTAGTCCTAAGGTCTGACCTGCTAGATTCCTCAAGGAGATAATTTGGAGACCATGAGTCACCCAGCCAAATCCCCAAGAGCCCCAACTTAAGAACTGGGGATGAGAGTATCCATATAGTGCCTGGTGTCCAAGTATGTCATTCTCCTCATGGTAGTCATTCTTCCCACGAGAGTTCCAAGAATCTGGGCTCTGCCCCAAGGCTGCTATCTCAGCTGTGCCCACTAGGCCTTTCTTTTACACAGTTCCATCTGGATCCTCCCTTCATGTCTTGTGCCCAGGTAATGTACTTTCACATTAGAGAGCAGTCCAAGGGGAAACCAGAAAACACAAGCGTGTGATTTTTTTTGGGGGGGGGGAGGCAGGGTTTCTCTGTGTAGCTTTGGAGTCTGTCCTAGAACTCAGTCTGTAGACCAGGCTGGCCTCGAACTCATGGAAATCCACCTGCCTCTGCCTCCCGAGTGCTGGGATTAAAGGCGTGTGCCACCACTGCCCAGTATACAGGCAATTGCTTATAGAATTCAATAGAACTGTGGTAGCACACACCTCAGGAAGGCCGAGGATCACAAATCTGAGGTTAGCCTGGGCAAAAGAGCAAGACCCTGTGTAAGCAAAACAAAGCAAGGGGTGGGAGAGGCATGACCTAGGAAGGCATAACCTCTGGCAACATTAGACACTTGCTACATATTTGCTGAATGGATGAAAGGAAGAACAAATGAATACAACCAGGGCCACCGGTTTGAGGACAATAAATAAACTTCTAAGACTAGAGGCACAGCTCATGGCTAGAGATCTTGTCTAATATGTTTGGTACCTTAGATTTGATTCTCAGCAGAAATTGAGAGAAGAAAGAGGAGAACAATATGTTTCCAGGAGACATGGCAAGCAAGACTCAAAGGTGCCAGGAAGGCTCCTTAAAGCTGGAGTACTCCATTTCCTTAATTCTTCCTTTGACCCTCAGCCCAGAACAAGAATCAGAAGCTCTGATTTGAACTGTCTTACTCCTGGGGATGCTGCCAAGTTCTAAAGGAGCAATGACATTTCCTGCTGTCACAAGTCAAGGAGCTGAGGCATTGAATAAAATATGGCGCCATTAACATACAACTTAGGAAAGGTCAGGAAGGGCCAACTTTCACTAGCAAGCAAGGTGGAACACTTCAGTGGCCCTTCACTGCTGCTGCAGCGAGCAGTTCCAGCCATGCAGCTTAGTCTCAGTGCAGTGCCCAAAGCCTTTCCTAGCTTAAAGGGGATAGGAAATGGGCTGCTCTGCTGATAGGTCAGAAAGATTCCTGACAACCCTGGGCCAGATGGCTGATGATTTCTGCTCTATGTGTCATGGGCTCAAGAGCATCCAGGACTTCTGTAATGGACATGTACAAGGCTGTTTTTACGTCTCTCTGTGATCCCTAGGCTGTAATCTCCCTGAAGTCAGAAGCACTTCAGCCTTCAAGAATCTCATGAGACAGTTCTTCCTGTCCACACCTACTTCCCATGACTAACTAGGCTTTAACCCAGAATTTCCAGGTGCAAGGCTGCCGGAGGGGACACACAACCTACAGTCATGGAGGCAAACATCCCTCCATGCTACCTTTTGGCTAAGAGTGGAGTCAGAAAAGGCTTTTAGCTGATCCATGGAAGCAAAAGTGGTTGCCTATAACAGGTATGCACTGTCAATTGGAGGAGCGCAGGCCATTCCTTACTGGATAACAGTAATCAGCACTGAAAGGGGGCAGGATCCCCAGAGGCAGCCCAACAGCAAGGAGGCAGGAGTTTAGAGGCTGGACTGCTCCGGCACCTAGTCTTTACCTGCTGCTGGTTCCACTTGAGGTCTGGGATGAGGACAAAGCCATCAGAAGGGTCCGGGTTCTCAAAAACAATCCGGTCAGCTTCAGCCTTCTTGTCGAGAATATTGTACACCCACTGGAAGGAGAGAAGAAAGGGTTTACAAACTCACTCTAACTGACTGGGGCCTTCCAAGAACAATGGTCCTACTATAAAAGGCTACAAACTCGGGATGGACAATCACTGGCTCTGGAAGATTCTCCACTTCCACCATAGCTGAATCCTGGCTCTCACTGCCATCATTCAGGTCTCTGCAGCTCAGACAGGGATGGGTCCTTTAGGTTTCTCCTGGTCAACATAGACGTCCACACTCCAACCTTGCCCATGTGCTAACCTGTCCAGTGCCTACCAAGGCAGGGGAGACACTGTATATCCATGGGCCACTCAAAGAGACCAAGAGCACAGAAGTTTCTTTCTGTAATGGCAGTCAGCCACAGTGCAGTAAAACCTTTGGTTCTACGGGCCAATGAGTGAGTGAGAACTGTCACCTGGAGATGCTGGAAATGCTATGTATCAGCAGGCCTTGCAGGTAGGCCCCACAAGTCAAAGCAAAACAGAAAGGCACACAGACACAGCAGGCTTCAGTGACACTCTCCCAGGAGCTCCAGCTCTCTTACTACCTCTGAGTAGCAGCTGACAGTCTTTGGAGGCCCCTTCCCTAGTCCTGAATAGACTCCAAGGACATGGGTGTTCATGTGGGAAGGGGAGGGGGCACTTTATGAGAAAACCAGACTGAAAGGAGGTTAGGCTGAGGGGCTCCCAAGCTCCCAGCACTCAAGAACCCAGGAGTCTCTGGTTATTCTCTATTTTCCCAGATGGGAAAGTCCTTTGCACCCAGGAGTGCCCCACATCCAAAAGACATAGCTGTTAGTAAACAGGGTGAAGTGAGTAGCTGGGGTCACACCTCTACCCCTTCTTCCTCCAAGTCAGAATTTCCAGGTTCACAAAGAGAGGAGGCAAAGCCCTGAAAACCCTGTAAGAAGTGCTGGTGTAGGCAGTGCCCCCAAAGGCCAAAAGCAGGGGGCTGGCCTGATTTCTGTACCCATATATTCAGTACCCAGTTGGAATGGGGGCAGGGAGTAGAGGAATCTGTTGGAGATACCTTGGCTTCTGGGGTCCCAACAATTATTCAAGGTGATACTTCAGTTCAGAGGGCTTGCAGACCCCACAACTAGATTTGGAAGACAGACCAATGGGTCACATGGCCTCACCAGAACAAGCTAAGATGAGCCACTTCTTGGAAGTCGTCTGGGGACCACTTGTGAAGGAACCAGCTTGCGTACAGCAGGATGCTCCCTCCCAGACCCTGGATTAGGCACAAACTGTACCCAAACATCTATTTTCACAGGTAGATTCTTCATCAAGTGGGGAAGTGGCTGATTTCTGACTCAGGCAGAAAACAGCAGCAACGGCCTTGTGTGTGTGTGTGTGTGTGTGATTTTTTAAGGGGGAGATCTGTGTTAGAATGGGTCAGGATGCAGTAGTATGTTCTGACTGGATGTTAACTAGGGTAGTCAAAAAGGGATCTTTTGATTGTTGGGCTTCAATATTTGATAGCTGGACCTTGGTGATCAGCTTTAGGAATGAGTTTGGCAAGAGAACAAATCCAAATAGACCTTGGTAGCTAGCTTTAAGGATGTAACCTATGGCTTACAAGGGAGAGGGAAGGGGTATAAGGGGAAGTCCTGCTGGCGCCACATTCACCATGCCCAGGCCTGCTAGAGCCCTTCAACTTGGAGATGGCTTCTCCACAAAGTACCTTCAGCTTAGCCACACACAAGCTAGGGCCAAGATTCTTCCAGAAGCATTTCCTTGGCCACTGACTGAAGCCTCTCAGAAATGGGAAAGAGGGAGACCCCGACGACTTCTACCACGGATAGTCCTGGTGCAGCTCACAGCTGGCCTCTAGGACCACCCTTGCCCAGAGGCACACACCTCCCACTGTCACAAAGCACGAAGGAGCTCTGGAGCACGACAGCACCTCCTCAGCTCCACTCTGACATGCTTCCCTGGGCAAGCAACTGAATCCTCTTACCCACAACAGCCTCCTAAGATCTGTGCATGAGGCTTCTGGGGAAGATTTTAACCGGGACACGCACATAAAAGCACTCTCCCAGAGCCTGCATGAAAAGGTGCCCAAGGAACAGCAACAGTGCGGAAATGCCAATGGGGCAGTTTAATGGAGGAGGCAAAAACGAGGAAGGCAGTGGTTGGAGGCTGGGTGGCCGCAGCAACCTGCTGTCATCATTTCCGGTCTACAGGTAAGGAAGAAGCAGGCGCAAGGAAGTTCGGGCAAGCCCATGAAATTACAACCCTGGGAACCTGGGCACAGCATATCCTGCCTCCTGGGAAAGGCCAAGCCAAGGGCAGGAACCTGCATCCACAGGAAGTCTCATGGCCAGCAGCCCAGAGAAGAAAGGCAGGGAGAGGGAATGAAATTCACACAAAACTCACACAAATGACAGAGTCAGGGGATGAGAGGACTGCCCCTGAAAGCCAGTCCTGGTGAGTACTCCAAGGAGCTACAGCGTGACACGGACAACAACTTCTAAGTCCTCTTTCCTCCCTGGACCTCCTAAGGGACATCTGGTCCCTTTCCATTCTCCCTCCGGTCTTCACTCCACTCACACACCCTGCCATGCTTGCCCATTCCTCTGTACTATGTCTGTGTGGTAACGGCAGCTCCACGCAGAACCCTTTTCTGTGTGGGCAGCAGCAGGGGGCGCATGATAAATGGGCTGCCTCTTAGTTCCCACAGACCTAGCTGGGAAGAGCCGTGAGCCACAACTTCCAGACAAGGACACCGGGCTCAGGGGTGAAGGGAAAGCCCCACTGCTTTTGGCCAGAAGAAAGAGAATCCAGCGGATGCAGAAGCTGAATGCGAAGGTTTGCAAATGGACTTTTAGTTAGGAGATCTCGGAGGCTTCAGGTCAAGGCATACCACTGCCATTTCGTGTCTTTTATTAAACTTCTACTAGGAGCTTATACGTGCTTCAAATGTGAGGACCCAGACACTGGAACCAGACAGCCTGGTTTTCTGTGTTGTCTCCAAAAGACCTGTGTGAAGACTGAGGTAATGCATGCAGAATGCCTACAGCAGTTCTTGGCACCCAGCACGTGCCCAGTAAATCCTAAACTGAACATGATGTCTTCCACATAAGCAAACCCCACCGAAACAGTCAACATCCTGCCCTTGTTAATGGAGGATCCCCTGTCCACTCTTCACTCTAGCAGGACCTAGGGTCACTCCACAGTCGTTCGTCTCTGTAGTATCAGTCTGAGCCTTGTAACCCAGCTGGGGCTTCCCCCTTAGTGGCTTCTTGTTTTCTCTGCTTTGGATCTATGCTGGTTTCTAGTCTTGCTCCATTTGCACTTGTTAAATTTGATCGCACTATCTACATTTTTAGAAACATCACAGATATTTAGGGCTGGAAAAACATCTCAGGAGATAAAGCACCTGTCACATAAGCAAAAAGGCCAACCAGAGTTCTGATCCCTAGCATCCACAGAAAAGAGTCACTGGTAGTAATCTCTCTCAGTGCTCAGGAGGCAGAGATAGGGAATCCCAAGGGCAAGTTGGCTAGCCAAGTTAGCTGAGTCTACACTCTCTCAGTTTAGTATAAAGTGAAGAATGATGGAAGCAGACATACAATATCCACCTCTGGCCTCCACAAGCAGCAGACATGTGCACCTTCATCTACACACATGTGCACCCACACAGATGTGAATATCTATATACATATGTGCACACACACCACACACCTGTCACATGCCAAAAAAAAGAAGAGTATAGATTTTTAAAAAGATTTATTACATATATAGTGTTCTGCCTGCATGTATTTCTGCACACCAGAAGAGGGTACCAGATCTTATTATAGATGGTTGTGAGCTACTATGTGCTTGCTGGGAAATGAACTCAGGACCTCTGGAAGAGCAGTAAGTGCTCTTAACCTCTGAGCCATCTCTCTAGTCCCCCAAGAGCATAGATTTTTAAAATGTATATGTGGAGCTGTCAAATGGCTTATAGATAAAGGCACTTATTGCCAACCTTGATGACCTGAGTCTGACCCCTAGAATTCCTGAGTTGTCCTCTGACTTCCACCTGTACACTATGGTGCACACGTGTGTGTGTGCACATACATACATAATAAAATAAAAAAATAAATTAAATGCAAAAAACATTCATTAAGAAAATAATATGTATATGCCCCAGGTTTACTCCTTGAAGGGCCAGACAGCGGATAAAAAAACAGAATCTTCTGCTGCTATTTTTAAAAATGTCCGCATGCCTGTGAACTTCTGGTCTCCTGAACACAGTCCACAGACCTCCTCCAGGCCACTCAGGGCCATCCCCACTGAGCCCCACGGAACCTGTGCCTAGTCACACCAATACCAAGCCTCTGGACCTATTCTCCCTCTACCTCGTCCACCTTGTTACCATTTACTTTCCTCTTAAAACTCAAGGGGAGGGCTCCGTGTGTGTGACCCCACGTCTACAGTGGTTCCTCTCACAGCATCACCACTATGCTCATATAGCCCACCAGTCAGCCTGTGTCATCATCACATGTCTATCTGCATGTCCATCTTCCCCGACAGACTCTGGACATTAGCTAGAGCTTGTCAGCTGGGAGCCTCCTTAAAACCCTGCACAGGGCCTAGAGCACAGCAGATACTCAATAATACAAAGACTACTGCCAGTTACGCTTAGAAGCTTATGTCAATCAAGATTTGGAAGAAAGGAGTTCTGCTGAATTACTTTTGTTTGCAAGTAGAACTGGGTAATGGTGCACAATAAGGTAGTTACAAGACTCACATCAGTCAGACGAGGGTCTCTTCTCTTGAATCCCACATATACACAAACAGCCCCACAGAACAGATGTTCTGGACGGTCCCTCTAGAATACTACATAGAAGTTATCTAGGAACATAGAGAGACACCTCCTTTCCACCAGGACAGAACAAATGTCAGGACGTTTTTAAAAAGAAAGGGGCTGGGGATGTAGCTCAGATGGTAGAGTGCTTGCCTAGTAGTCCCAAGTACCACGTAAATTGAGTGTACATCTGTGGCCCTAGCATTTTGGGGAGTGTGGCAGCAGAGGCAGGAAGATCTGAAGTTCAAGGCCATCTTCTGCTACATAATGAGTTTAAGGCCTAGACTACCTGACATCTTGTGTGATGGTTAGGTTTTCTTGTTGTTCGTTTTTGTTTTTCCGAGACAGGATTTCTCTGTGTAGTCCCAGCTGTCCTGGAACTCGACCTATAGACCAGACTGGCCTCAAACTCAGAGAGCCTGGCTCTGCCACCTAAATGCTGGGATTAAAGGCGTGTGCCACCAATGCATAATTGTTAGTTTTAATTGTCAACATGACACAACCAAAAATCACCTGGAAAGATAAAAAGTCTCAATGAGGGCTTGCCTAGATCAGGTTATGGGCATGCCTGTAGGGCAGTGGATCTGAACCTGTGGGTTGAGACTCCTAAGGTGTCTGATGACCCTTTCACAGGGGTCACACATCAGATATCCTGCATACCAGATTATTTACATTATGATTCATAATAGTAGCAAAATTACAGTATGAAGTAGCAACGAAATATTTTTATGGTTGGGGTCAGCACAACATGAGGAACCGTGTTAAAGGGTTGTAGCGTTAGGAAGGTTGAGGACCACTGATACAGGAAATCATCTTGACTGACTTAACTGATGTGGGAAATTTAGTTTGAATGTGGGCGGCAACATTCCCTGGTTTGGAGCCCCGGAATGTGTAAGAGCAGAGAAGGCCAGGTGGGCACTAAATACGCATGTATCCATTGTCTCTGCTCTTAACTGTGGATGTGATATGATCAGTTGTCTCGGCTCCTGACACTGACTTCCCCACAGTGGCGAACTATAATCTGGGATTGTAAGCTAAAATAACCCCACCCCAGGTAGTTTTTTATCAGGATATTTTAGTCACAGCAGCTGAAATGAAACTAGGACACGTTGTTTCAAATTTTAAAAAGAGGAAGGAATGAACGATCTTGAGCCAAAGGAACTGTGAGCAGATGCTGCTGGGGGTGCTCATGACTGGACGGCCCAGGCTTCTACACTGGCAAGAGGGCTGTCAGTGCACGGTCTCCCAGGGGGACTGCTTTCCTCAGGCACTGGCAGTCTCCCCTTCCTTATTCTCTGTTTCAACTGACAGAACAGCACCCTCAAGCCTGGGTCCACCCTTCAGAACTCTAGAGGAGGCTGTGAGCTTCCCATCTAGGACTACTCTCTACCCTGTACCACGAGTATGGAAACGGTAGTAGAAAAGGCCCGAAGAGAACATGAGTGAGTGATAACAAGAAGGAACCGGTGAATGCCAGTGAGTGGGCAAGGGAGTGACTCATCAATATGCATCCGTCATATTTAACTGTGAGTATCCACATGGGGCCAATTCCAGGCAGAGGCTCTGGTTGGCACTTGGCCTAAACAGAAGACCTGCCAGGATCTCTGAGCTAAGCATCCTGTATCTGGCTCAGAGCACTCTGTCATCCTGTATACACAGGTCTATACCAAACACACACTGGGCACAACAGAGCAGTGTGCTATGCAATGAATGCAAGGAGAGGGAGGGACAGGTAAGTTTTGGCTCTAAGACTTATCTCCTGTAGGAAAGGGAAAAGAGGCTGGATCAAGGTCACCTAACCCAACAGAAGGCTTTTACGCACCCACAGATCTTTAGTGAGGACATATTCAGACTATACAGGACTACTGCAGAGCAGATAAAATTTCTCCAGCAGAATGGATTCTCTGAGAATGTCAGTGGCATGCCCAGTACCTCATAAAGGCCCAAGATCACAAAGCCT
This sequence comes from Ondatra zibethicus, assembly GCA_004026605.1. Lineage (NCBI taxonomy): Eukaryota > Metazoa > Chordata > Mammalia > Rodentia > Cricetidae > Ondatra > Ondatra zibethicus. Next base: position 377,903 of record PVIU01000012.1, on the reverse strand, counting down.
GCCGTGACTGTCCTGGAAAAAACAGCAAGCAGCCCACACCAGGAGGCTCTACTCCACAGATCCAGTCCATGCTCCTCTTTGCAGTCTTACAGGCACACATACTGGGCAGGCCCTAGGGCATCTCTGGGATGACCCCAACAAGTGCTTGCGAGAGAAACCAGCTACAGGATCAACAGTTTATGAGTCCTGGCAGTTAGTCACCTGGATGCTGAGGCTCTGGGACTCCAGGTGGGGTAAAGTGATGTTCCTGTAGTCATCTCCAGTCTCTCGGATCAGGCGGAGGTCCTGACGCATGTATTTTTGCAGGTGTTTCTCCGTGGCAGGGTACACCACAGTAGTCTTTATATCTACAATGACAGAGCATAGTCTAATTAGAAAGAATGACCATTAGATCATGAGCTGAGCCACATTCCTTACAGGACAAGACGTTTGCCGATGGCTCACTGGTCCCTCATGAAATTAACTATATCTACCCCCACCTCCATGTTCCAGGCACGGTGACCAAAGGTTTCTCACTTCTCACACACAAATGTCTAAGAATGTGGCTTTCTGGATGCAAAGCTGTAAGTGTGGCTTGAAGCCCACTGGCTCCCTTAAGGAGGGGTAGCACAGCATAGCTCAGAGTTTCAGTGTAGACGACTCTGGAGCCAGGCTGTTTGGGCTCAAGGTCTGCCTCTGCCTGTCCCTCACTGGGATTGTGGCCCTAAATTGGGAATTTGTATGCCCTGACTGCCCTGTATAACAAATGAGGATAGCAACAGTTCTTACGTCACAACACTGGAAGAAGAACTGAGTTAATTACCCGTGAAGCACTTAGAACAATGTCTGCTGCTAGAATACTTCATAAATGCTGGACGGGGTGCTTGTGAGACAGCTCAGGAGGAAATGGCACATGATGGGTTTAAAACCTGGGATCCACATGGTAGACAGAGAAAACCAACTCTTGCAAGTTGGTTTCTGACCTCTACACATATACTGTGACCTCTACACACACACACACACACACACACACACACACACACACACACACAGACACACACACACACACACACACACAAATAAATAAAAAGCACTGGATGTTCAGTGCAGGTTTCTCAGGTGGCACCATCAATACTTTGGCTTGAATGGCTCTATGGTGCAAGGTACTGCGACACGTCCACTGTAGAAGCAGCCCAGCCTCAGCACGGAGGTCTCCTTCCTCTGTAACAAACAAATGTCTCCAGACATTTCCAAAATGTCCTTTGGAATTTTTCATGAGATTTTAGGTTTTCAAAGAGACTTTGGATTTTAAAAGAGATTTAATTTTAAAGTGTTTCAAACTGTAAAGAGTGTGGGAATTTTTAAGTTTGTAAACTGTTTTATACTGAGGTTTTACTAATGTGTAGTTTGGAGATGAGTAAGAAAGGAAAGGTTACAGCTTAACAGTGACGTGTGTGTCAAGCTGACAAGGCATCAGCTGTGCTGGATGGTCTTATGTCAGCTTGACACAAGTTAGAGTTATCTGAAAGAAGGGAATGTCAATTTTTAAAAAAATGCCCCCATAAGACCCAGCTGTAGGGCATTTTCTTAATTAGTGATTGATGGGGAGGGCCCAGGTGGGGTTATCCTTGGGCTGGTGGTCCTGGGTTCTGTAAGAAAGCAGGCTGATCAAGCCATGGGGAACGAACCGGTAAGCAGCTCCCCTCCGTGGCCTCTGCATCAGCTCCTGTCCCGACTTCCTTGGATGATGAACAGTGATGTGAGAGCATGAGCCAAATGAACTATTTCCTCCCTAACTTGCTTTTGGTTGTGGGGTTTCATCACAGCAATAGCAACCCTAACAAGGACACTGTTTGTCTACTTGCGTGTCTGTTTAATTGATACAGTCTCACTTTGTAACCCAGGCTTGCCTGGACATCACTGGGTAGATCAGGCTGGAGTAGAACATGTGGAGATCCTGCCTTGGTGGTAAGTTTTAATCAGCAAGAAATCCTGAGCAGGATGTGAGGGCACAAGCCTTTAATCCCTGCACTCTGGAGGCAGAGACAGGCAGATCTCTGTGACGCAGGCCTCTATGTATTCTGGCCTACATATTGAGTTCCAGCTGTTAACATAGAGAAACCTCATCTAGAAAAACCAAAACCCAAAGAAATCCTGTGCTTTTCCTTAGCAGACTGTATTTGAATGCCCTGGTCTAGCACCAGTTGCCTATGGTTAAATCCGTCCCACTATTGCCAATAAAATCTGGCACAGCTGGTACTTCAACAAAGCTTGCCAGGGGAGGGAAGGATAGTGGCCTGGGTGCTGCAAAATCAGCTGGATGTTTCCGAAGAGACCATATGCCCCCCCCCATGTGGGATTCAGATATGTTCTTCCAGGGAATACCTTCACTGGAATTCATTGGCCCTACACATCAGCACCCAGCTAAGAACCAGCAGCCTGCACTTTCAGACTGGGTCTGAGGATGCAGGTGGTTCTGCTGCACTTTTGTGAATAAGACAGGAGAGCTGCAGGAACTCAGATCCCATCCAGTGTTATGCTGGAGACTGCAGAAGCAAGACTGGAACAAAGGCTGCCTGTGGTGGTTTGAAAGTAAAGGGCCACCAAAATCTCATAGGGAGTGGCACTATTAGGAGGTGTGGCCTTGTTGGATGAAGTGTATCAATGTGGGGGTGGGCTCTGAGGTTTCTTTTGCACAAGCTTCCCTCAGTGTGACTTTCAGACCACTCTGTTGCCTTTAAGATGTAGGACTTCCAAGCCGGGCAGTGGTGGCACACGCCTTTAATCCCAGCACTTGGGAGGCAGAGGCAGGCGGATCTCTGTGAGTTCGAGACCAGCCTGGTCTACAGAGCTAGTTCCAGGACAGGCCCCAAAGCCACAGAGAAACCCTGACTCAAAAAAAAAAAAAAAAAAAAAAACAAAAAACAAACAGATGTAGGACTTTCAGCTATTTCATCTGTGCATTACCAGGCTCCCCACCATGATGATAATGGACTGACCCTCTGAACTGTAAGAGAGCCACCCCAATTAAATGTCTTCTTTTAAAAGAATTGCCATGGTCATGGTATCTCTTCACAGGAAAGAAAGCCTAAGACACCATCTTAGCCTAAAACTGGGTTTTCCTTCAAGACGGTGGCCCAATTCTTCTAAGCCAAGTTGACATATGCAGGTTACACACCAAGCACATGACTTTCAGTGAGCACCAAGCATCGGATTCCATCACTCTGGGGCAAGGTGGGGGGACCCAAGCTTGGGTACCATAGCAGCCAAATGGTTCACTTTTTCTGCTGGGTGACCCTGGGCATAGAGCCTCCCACAGGCTTATAAAGGTGACCACAAAAGTTGCCTCCAGCTGTTGTCAGCATTAAGGGAAGCATGTCATCTGGATCACCAGAGACATTAGCCCAATTCTCTGGACCTGACCCTGAAAAGAAGGCACAAAATCCTCACAACCTCTTGAAAAAAAGACTCTCGCTTTTCACTCTTCATGACTCCCTAGTAACGTATGGTTACACACCGAGCACATAAGTTTCAAGAGGCAGAGACTGCCTGAAACAGACTGAAGGGCATCACCCTGGAACCCGCATGGGGCCTCGAGGAAAAATACCATGGCATCTATAGTGCAAGGCAGAGAATGAAAATAGAGGCTTGAGGCCAAGCAGTCAAGTGTAAACCCTGAGTCTGCATTCCCTAGCTGTGTGACCAAGGGCAAGAGGCCAACCCTCTCTGTTGCTTCAACCCTTGCCTATATAACCTGGGGCAACAGCAGCAGCACATCCTGGCAGGATTAGTATGAGAATTACAGAGGGGAGTGGGTAGTAGACATTTAGGAACTACACACACAGAAGCGCTAGACTGACAACAGTGTCTGCCTACCCATGTTTCTGCTGGGCTGTCAATTGCCTGAACTGGAGAGAGATGTGCCCTGGCATGAGAATTCTCTGAAAGTTGGGAAGAGATCCCGGAAAAAAAGGTGAGGCTGACATTGGAGAACAGCCTGACACTGTTGGCAGGGGACGCATAGCCCTGGGCATATAGCCTGGGGCTCCTGGATGTTCCTGAGAGTGATCCCTGGTCTGCCCAGGCTTGTCAAGAATCCAGCCCAGCCACCCAGGGTGCTGGGAGACAGGAATCTTACCAAGCCAGCCCTTACCTGCCTTCCACCCACCTCAGCACTGAGAAACTCCAGAGGCATTGACCATCCTTCCCCAGAAGCTCCTGGAACCCCCCAGGTGGCACTCTTGGAGCCCTGCCTGCCAGTGTGAGGCTAAGGCCCGGTTACTTCATTCACCCCTTTCCTGCTGCCTCTGCTGAAGTCACCTAAGACAAGTGCCTCTCTCTAGGTATGGTGTAGCAACTTCCAGTGCCAGCCAGATCCTCCCAGCAGAGCATCCCTGAAGCTTTTTGGCCTCCCTTGGGGTTCAGGCCAGCTTGACAGCACAGTCAGGTTCCAGGTCCCTCCTTTATCTATTCTCCCCTGACTTACTGCGCAGTTTTCCTGTCTATCTCTCCATGAGAACAAGTCCAAAAAGAGATTTGGCTTATTTATTTCTACCATTTATTCCTAGCACCTTGCAAGTAGTAAGTACTCAATAATAATTACTGCACAAATGGACACATGAGTTTGGCTTTTTCTGACTTTAAACCTTGGAAGGACATTTGTGTCCCAAATGGAATAAAGTCTCTTTGATTAAAAAAAAAAAAAATCAATGTTTCTTTCTCAATGCTGTTTTCCACTGGCAGCCTCCAAACCACCTCCAGAGTCTCACCTGCAGCTGAACTTCAGGAGTTTGGTCAACAGTTGATAATCGATAAACACACAAATGCCTATTAAAAATATGCTGGGGAACAGGAGACACCTGTGCAAGCTCTACATTTCCCATGGGTCACTCAATAATTACATGAGCAAACAATGCCCTCTCTTCAACCTCACTGCTAATGCAGACTCCAAATCAATCACAGAAACCCCAGCAAATCAAGTCCCAAGAACATTTCCCATCACAAGTGGCTTTAACGCTCTCCCAAAAGGCCGATGTTAAGGATACAATGGTGCATGCCTGCAGCCCCACCACTGAGGGGGTGAGCTCAGGATTTTGAGGCCAGCGTGGACAATATAGAGAGATCCTGTCTCAATAAACAAAAGAAATCCAAAATGTTAAGCTAGAAAAGAGAAAAGCTGCTGTATTGCTCCAGAGGAGACTAAACGGATGTAACTGAGGGGGCTACAGTGGATCCTGTGTGGGACAAGAGTCCTGCTTTACACAGGACACTGAAACAATTAATAATGTACCCTACAACATGAAACAACTTTGTATAAATGTGACATCTGGGAGCATGTTCTTCCAGAAGATCCAAGCTCATTCAATTTCCAGCACCCAGAGCTCGTGGCTCACAACTGCCTGTAAACGCCAGCTTCAGTGGGATCTGACTCCTGTGGCCTCTGCAGGCACCTGTGTGCGCATGCACGCACACATGCACGCGCGTGTACACACACACACACACACGCACACACGAAAAAAAAACCCTTAAAATAAAAATGAGATTTTCTGAAATTAATAGCTTGTACATTTTTCATACTGGTATCCAGAGCAGCACTGTATCTAAGTGGAGGGTAAGCAAAGCAAAAGGAGACATAGGGAGGGCTCTGACCCTTTCCACTACTTCCCGTAGGATGTTTCTGTTGCTCTTGTCCTTTCACCTTCTTCAAAGTAAGTGCTTAAGGAGTCAAGATCCTTTGGACCCTTGGCTTGAGTGACTAACAGATGCACCAGACTCCACGGTAAGCAAGTAAGTGTATAACACATTTGCTTTTTACAAGCGAAGTGACTGGGTATTACAGTGATCCCATTTTACATATGAGAAAACAGATGCATAAGCTTGAGTAGGTCGGAGGCCCTGGCACCATAGTGGCAACCTTGTCTAGCCACTAGATGAAACTACTTGGGATCCTTCTCTGGCAAATGCCACCAAGCAAGTTTGCCTTGAGGGATCACCTGCTTTTCTTGGCATGATCAATACCCTGCAATTCTTGCACCCCAATCCCTTCCTGTTTGTGTAGTGTGAGAAGTAACAAGGAATTCCTCAACCACACCCTCCTGCTGGCATCCTTAAATCCTCCAAAAGCCCACCCCTTGAACGTTCACAGTATAATAAATAATTCCATGGCACTCCTCACAAGACTCATGCATGGCATGTTTTGTTAAATTTTGCTTTTTAAGCTGTACTCAAGCTGCACTTGCAGAGGCTGAATGAAGAGTCAAGCAGTGCTTGCTTCTTGGTTTTCACTATTCCCAACTCCCGCAGGCTCTAGCCCCATGAAGGTACCACCTGGAGCTCCACTCACCACGTTTTTAGCTTTTCTCATTCCTACTTGACTTTCAAGGTTTGCTATCACTGGACTGGCTGCTCTTTCTGGAAGATAAAAATTTATCTCACACTGGTCCTCTACCAACTGCATATGTGGTGTGGGAAGTCCTTCTGTCTATGTGTTGCTTTTATTGGTTAATGAATAAATCTGTTTCAGCTGGTGGCTTAGCAGAATAGGGCAAGGTGGGAGTTCCACGCAGAGAGCAAGAGCGAGTAGGCAGAGTCAGAGAGAAGCCATGTAGCCTCTGCCAGAGACAGACTCACCAGAACTTTGCCGGTAAGCCACAGCCACATGACACTACACAGATTAATAGAAATGTGTTAACCAAAGATATAGGAGCTAGCTAGAAATATGCTTAAGCTATTTGCCAAACAGTATTGCAAATAATATGGTTTCTGGGTGATTATTTTGGGTCTGGATATCCAGGAACGAATGCGTGGGCTCCCCCTACACATATGCACACACCAACACATGTCTAGCCACACATCTCCCAAGCCCCTTCTCACTGTAGCAACATCAGGTTTTGGTAAACTAATATTCAATGCTACCACTGTTTTTCCTTCTTAGCACAATTTCTAACATTCAAAAGTAGTACTTACTTTTTGACTTGGTTAATTTTCTGTTAAGATCATTACTTCAAGAGTTTGGTCAAGAGTCAATGATTGATATATTTTAACATCTGTTAAAAATATATTAGGGAGCTGGGCGGTGGTTGCGCACCCCCTTTAATCCCAGCACTCGGGAGGCAGAGGTAGGTAGATCTCTGAGTTCAAGGCCAGCCTAGTCTACAGAGCAAGTTCTAAGACAACCAAGGCTACACAAAGAAACCCTGTCTTGAAAAGCAAAATAAAAATGCTGGGGAACAGGAGACATGCAATCTCTGCATTTCCCACAGGTCACTCAATGATTACATAGGGAAAAAATATATATCCCTCCTCAACCTCACTGCTAATGCAAACTCCAAATCCATCACAAAGAAACTTCAGGAAACCAAAACTGAGGGCCATCTTAAGACACACTTTCCTGTTTACATAAATCTTCAGACATGTTAAAACTCATCAGGAACATGAGCAATGAAAGTACTACCATCCTGGTACTGTCTTCCCCTTTCCCTGGAACTGGACATTAAAAAGACAGTCTTCCTCTTTGGTGATTATTTCCTTATTTTGCTGAAGCAGTGCTCAGGCAGAATTTAAAAGCACATATAACGGGATATCATTCAGCCATTAAAAAAATAAAATTGGGCTGCGGGGGTGGGGTGGGGGGAGAGGAGCTGGAGACAGCTCAGCAATTAAGAGCACATTCTGTTCTTATAGAGGACCGGTTTGGTTCTCAGGCAACTCACAAGTGTGTGTAACTCCAGCTCCACAGGATTTGATGCCCTCATCTCAACTCACCAGCACATATCTATGTGCACAAATCCACACAGAGACATTCACATAATTTAAAAAATAAAACTAGGCGCCTGTGGGATGGCTCTGTGAATAAGGGTACCTGATGACCCACATGGTAGAAGGAGAAAACCAACCAGAAGCTGTCTCTGACTTCCATATGTGCCCTTTGGCACATCCATACACATACAAAATAATTTTTAATGTAATAAAAATTAAGAACAAGACAAATCTTAAGGGCTGGGTGTGGTATTACAGACCTTTAATCCTGGTATATGGGAGGCAAAGGCAGGCAGATCTCTGAGTCTGTGGTCCAAATAGGGATTTCCAGGACAGCCAGGATTACATAATGATACCCTGGGGTGGGGGTCTTAAACCAGGCCCATATGTGGCTCTATGGTTGTGTGCTTACTTAACATGCAAAAAGTCATGAATTTGATCTCCAGCTAAGGCTAGAGTTATCTGAAAAAAAAAATGCCTTTAAGAAAATGCCTCCAGAAGATCTGGTTGTAGGACATTTTCTTAATTAGTGATTGAAGGGGGAGGGCCTAGGTGCTATCACCCCTGGGCTTGTGGCCCTGGATTCTATAAGGAAGCAGGTTGAGCAAGCCAAGGGAAGCAAGCCAGTAAGCAGCACCCCTTCATGGCTTCCACATAAGCCTGCCTCCAGGTTCCTGCCCTCTGTGAGTTCCTGTCTAGGCTTCCTTTGATGATGAACAGTGCTGTAGAAATGCAAAATAAACCCTTTCCTCCCCAACTTGTTTTTGGTCATGGTGTTTTATCACAGCAACCCTAACTAAGACAATTCATTAAATACATGTGTGAGAGTGTCCTAAAGAAGCCCATTATTTTTATTAACATAGGTTAATAAAACTTTTTTTTTGAGACACTGTCTTACTGTATAGCTCTGGATGGTTTGAAACTCACTTTGTAGACCAGGGTGGCCTTAAATTCAGATATCCACCTGCTCCTGGCTAGCATGCCAGGTACAAAAAACTTTTAGTACCAAAATCTAAATCATATATATGCTTCATTTACCATTAAAGAATCCCTGTTTTGGGGGCTGGAGAGATGGCTCAGTGGTTAAGAGCACTGACTGCTCTTCTAGAGGACCCGGGTTCAATTCCCAGCACCCACATGGCAGCTCACAACTGTCTGAAGATCCAGTTGCAGGTGATCTGATACCTTCACACCAGTGCACATAAAATAAAGTTAAATAAAAAAAAAAGAATCCCTGTTTTGAAAATACATGGAGCCAGTGGAATATGTAAATTAAAAGTAAACAATTATTGTTGTGAGATATTTTTAATCACACTCCAGACTGTCAGTAAAGTTTACCTTGAATCAGGGGGCAGAGCCAGCGATTGGTTGACTGGAATTAGCCACAGAGAAACCTGCAATATGAACAGAGAAGGTGCACAGAAAGGAAAGGGCAGGGACTAGAGTTTGAGCTTCGTCTCCAACCAAAAAGCAAGGTCAGCTGGTTGCTTCTCGGCTTCTCTGACCTAACAGGTTTTCACCCCCACATCTGACTTCCAAGTCTTTGTTGGTAAACAGAAAGACAGAGACTTAATTTAAACCTACACATCAGGGCTAAGGCAGAGCTGGGGCTGGAGGACCAGAAGCCCCACTGGGCTACAGACAAGAATTAAAATATCAGTAGCTTCATGTGCAGCCACTAAGCTGACAGAAAAACATTATAATATTACTGTTGTTATTTTGAGAAAATAGTCTTGCTATGTAGCCCTAGTAGATCTAGAACTTGCTATGAAAGCCAGGCTGGCCTCAATCTTGCAGCAATCCTCCTGTCTCTGCCTTTCAAGTGTTAGGATTACAGGCATGTGACACCACAGATGGTAGTTATTCTTATTATTGTTCTGCTTATATTGGAGAATGAACCCAGGCTCTCATGTATGGCAGACAAGCACTCTATCACTGAGTTATATCCCTTCGCCAACTCAGTGTTTTTAAAGCTGATTTCTATTGGTCAAGGAAGATAAAATGTATTTTGAACAGCTTCTCAGATAAAAGGATTAAAATATCTCCTGTTATATTGTTAAGAGTATAGGGGCTGGAGAAATGGCTCAGCAGTTAAGGGCACTGGCTACTGTTCCAGAGGACCCAGGTTCATTCCCAGCACCCACATGGCAACTCACACCTGTCTGTAACTCCAGTTCCAGGGAATCTGACATCTTCCCACAGACATATATGCAGGCAAAGCAGCAATGAATATAAAAGAAAAATAAATTACATTTTTAAAAAAGAGTATAGAATCACCAAATTTGCAAATTAGGCATCTTAGGTTATGTTTCTTTTTGCTGTATACAAAGCTGGATATCTTCATCAGCATGTTAAATGTAAACAAGGAACATTAGTCAAAACACTCCCAAGGCTTCCATGTGCAGCACAGCCACCTGACTTGTGAGGCCTGGGGCAGAGCAGAGAATCTGTATGTCTAACAAGTTCCCAGGTGGTCTGATGCTGCTGGCCCAGGACCACACATGGAGAACTGGGCAGAAGCACAAACTCAAGTTGCTTCCACAGCGATGGTGCGAGGAGATAAATATGCAACTTGGAGAATCTCAAAATGGCTTTATTTTATTGTCACACTTCTGAATTTTGCTAAAATATTCTAGGATGGAGGGCTGTAGAGATGGCTCAGAGGGCAAGGGTGCTGGCTGACAAATCTGATGACCTGAGTTTGATCCCCAGAACCCACATGGTGGAAGGAGAGACTGGACTCCAGACAATTGTCCCGTGATCTCTACATATATGCTGTGGCCCACCCAACCCTCTCCTACACACAAAATAAGTATGAAGTGATAATAACGATAACAACAAAGCCAGTTCAGGGGAGTTGGAGAAACGGCTCGGTGGTTAAGAGCATGTATTGCTCTAGTAGGGGACTAGAGTTAGATCCCCCACATCCATGTTGGACTCCAGCTCCAGGGGATCCGATGCCTCTGACCTCTGCCAGCACCTGCACTCATTCACACAGACACAGGCACACTAAATTTTCCTTTAAAATTTAAACTTTGAAACAGAAAGAATTCTCAGATGGAAAGCAGTAACTCAGAATCATAAAGCTACTGTTGAGGAGTCTAAGGCTGTTCTGATTCTGTCGTGCAATTTGTTTGATTCTACCTGTTGCAGTTTTCCAAAACAAATGAATCACTATATAAGAATACATTTTTTAAAAAATACACCCTAGCAGGGCAGTAGTGGCACACACCTTTAATCCCAGCGCTTGGGAGACAGACTGAGGTGGATCTCTGTGAGTTTGAGACCAGCATGGCTTACAGAGCAAACTCCAGAACAGTCAAGGATACACAGAGAAACCCTGTTTGAAAAGACCAAAAAAAGTAACTGGAGAGATGGCTCAATGGCTGCTCTTCCAGAGAACCCAGGTTCAATTCCCAGGACCCACATAGCAGCTTACAACTGTCTGTAACTCCAGTTCCAGTGAATCCAACATCTTCATACAGACATACATGAAGGCAAAACATCACTGCAAATAACTTAAAAAAAAACAAGAAACAGTAAACAAATAATCAAAAACAGAAAAATAAGCCATCCTTTTAAACAGTCCTAGAATTGCAAATTCAAAGCCAACTGGGCCACACAGCAAGACTCACCCTCAAAAAAACAAAACAAAACAAAACCCAAACAAAAAAAACACACCACAGCCAGGCAATGGTGACGCATGCCTTTAATCCCAGCACTTGGGAGGCAGAGGCAGGTGGATTTCTGTTATTGCAGGCCAGCCTGTTCTACAGAGCAAGTTCCAGGACAAGTTCCAAAGCTAGAGAGAAACCCCATCTCAAACAAACAAACAAAAAAAACCACAAAAATTTTTTTTTAAAGAATGAAGGGTGTGGGAGTGTACAGCTACAACCCAGCACCTGGGAGGCAGAAGCAGGACTACAAGCTCAAAGCTGCCCTGGGCTACACAGCAAGGCTCATGGCAGGTTAGGCTATATAGTAAGACCTGTCTCAAAACTACAGCAGTCTTAGAGAGGTTAAGGAATCTGCCCAGGAAGGGTTGGGGTTAGCATCCAAGTAATCTGGCTCTTTTATGCAATACAATCCTCATCCCACAGGACCATGCTCTTCTGCGCTATGGCCATGTTTTCCAAAAGCAGCCCTAACAGACAGGAGAAATATGACAGTTTCAACCCGACTCCTAGACACAAAGACAGCTGTCACTAAGCCAACAGGCAGGAGATGCCAGTGTGACCAGACTGCAACCAGGGGGTGGTTGGTACTGGTCAAAGTGTAGAGAGAAGACTACCACTGTGCCTGCCTCACCATGATGTTTCCTGGGGAACATCCAAACCCAACTCCCCTCCTTGCTCGAGTATGGTACACAGACTGTAGCCAGCTGTGACTGGGAAACAGGCCCTGGAGTATACAGAGTAGAACCGGAAAGGACCCTGCTCTAGCTGACTGTTCATGGCAACGACTGTGTACACAGTTAACATTTGTGACACCATGCCCCCTCACCCATTCCCCATCACTAATGGGAGCTCATGAGGATAGAGACATGGGGTAGAGAGGTTTAGAAGGAGAGCCAAGGGGTTGTGTTTCCAGCCCTTGGGCTCTGGCAGCAGCTTATTATTCACAGGAATGTTCTAGCAGTGGGATGGCCACACTGATGCACCCCAGCTGAACAGCAGCCCACACAGCCCTTCTATCCGTGGCTCGCATGAGCAGGCTAGCGAGGCTCTGAATAGGTTGGTCCCACCTTGACTGCTAAGACCTTGTGGCTCTCCTGCCTGGCCTTCTCCAGTAAATAAAGTCACCCTGTCCCCAAGCTGGACACAGAAACCCAACTGCTCTCAGAGGTGGGAGACAGGGCTCTCCAGAAGAAAGTTAAGAGCAGCTGTCACACCACCACTTGCTGCCAAGGCTAGCTTAGCCAAATCCCCAGGAAAATGCTGCAGCACATGAACATGAAAATGCAGACCACAGACAGTCTGCTTTCCTTCCTATACACATGTTCAAACAAGGCTGCTTCCCCAGCCAAGCCCCAGACTTTGGCGGGATGAGGTCATTTCAATGGCTCTGTCTGTGGCTTTTGCTTTCCCTTCATTCTGGGGAGCCAGTTTCCACTGATTTGACCCAGATGCAGCCCTGGGAGAGCAGAGAGGCAAGAGCAGAGCATGACTGGAGTGCGATGCCCGCCTCTTCAAGAGCCTCGCTGAGCCAACCAGGCGAGGGAATGCACAACCCAGCAGGCCCAGAAGGCAGAGTCACAGGACTCCTGAAGGAAGCCTTCAGGAGAGGCAGGTGAGAGGCCCACCTGCTGGATCTGTATTCACATTCCTCAGTAGACGTCTCCTGGTTGGATCAGAGGCTGGCTGCAGGTCACAGACTTGGGTGGGGTACCACCATTCTGCACTTTGGGCTGCTGGAAGTACTTCACGTGGAGGATTAAAGACACCTCCACATGAAGGATAAACTTGGCTGAGGGTGGGGCTGTATCCTGCAGCAAGCTTCAGATGCTAATGAGCTGTCTCTGTGAAAGAGAAGGGAGGCTGTTGGAAACAGAGGGGAGGCAGACGCTAACTTTAGCAAGACCATCAGCAAGACCATAGCCAACTCCTCTGCATCTTAAGTCCAGAAGGGAGCATGTGACAGCACCTAATAACAAACCCCTAGGTGTCCTTGTCCCTAGGCAAATTTGGCAGTTGTAAATACGGCTAGTTGGGGTAGTAGTCTTTGGGACAGGGAAGGCTGCCAAGGGGCAAAGAGCTCTCTGAAAAGCTCCACTTTAGCAGAAGTCAGAGAGCTGATCCATGGTGAGATTATAGAACTGTTGAACGGCAGCCCTGGCCTTAGAGCTGAGAACTCACCTGCTTACCCACAAGTAGGAAGAAGCTATTTTTGGTACTGAGTACACCAGACCACAAGAGCCAAACACGCCAAAATATCACCCTTCTTTCAACTTTCCTATTTAAAGTATTTGCTTGGTTCACTCAGGGATATGGGTGTCAGTTCTCAACATAGCAACCCTGGACACTATGTGGGAAAGAAGGCCAAGGAACAGGAGAAATCCCAAGAGACGAGCTGGGAATTCTAGGTTAATACCTACTAAGACAGTCGAGTGAGGAGTGCAAACAGAACCAGCTGCCATCACGAGTGGTGCAAAGCCGTGTGAAGGGACTGGCTATGGGTAATCAGCTTTCACCCACTGGACTGGGTAAGCCAACTTTCCTGCTGACTGCCACCGTGTTGGGAGCTTGTCCCATGTAAGGGAGGCAAGCAAAGAGCTCACGGTTCTTGCTATGGCGGCTACTTCTCAGTACCCTAGATCTATTTATTTTTAAAGTTGTCTGAATGCAATGGTTCCTCCAACACTGAAGGGAGATGCCTCTGCTGTCAGAGGCTAGTGGAAGGGGCATGAATCAAACGATCAGTAGAGGCACAGATTGTGGGTCAAGACTTTAAGTTGGGCTGGGTGGTGATGGCACACACCTCAAGGCCAGCCTGGTCTGCAGAGCGAATTCTAGGACAGCTAGGACTGTTGCATAGAGAAACACTGTCTCAGGAAAGAACAAAACAAAACAAAATAATTTGAGTTGGCTATCAGGGACTCTCCTACGTTAGAATCATTCTGCTTACTATCTTCCACTGTCCCACTAAGGCCAGAGGGCCCTGGCTCACTCAGGTTAGACACTTTGAACACACCAGGGAAGAGCAGAAGAGAAACCTGTCATCCTTAAGTAGTGACACAGCCCCTGTAGAACTCTTTCCAGTCCTGTTAATAAAGCAGCATTGCTATCCTGTCTATCTCCAGCTCTCCACATCATTAAACACAGTCCAACTGGGAGAGGCTGCCCACACCTGTCCCCAGGGCAGGAGCCTCCTAGGAACACTCCAGACCGAGGACCTTCTAGGGCTGCTCACTCTGCAACCACCTCACTTAATTTAGCATCTCACTGATACATAACCTAGAGCAATGGGTCTCAACCTGTGCTTCATGACCCCTACTAGGTATTTGTACTACGATTCATAACAGTACTACAGTTACAAAGTAGCAACAAAAAACATTTTATGGTTGGGGTCATCACAACATGAGGAACTGTATCAAAGGGTTGAAGGTTGAGAACCACTGCCCTAAAGGTAGGCATGGGTCATCATCCCAGCTGGAACACACGTGGTTTGGGGCTATGCAATACTTAGTGGTCAAATGATAGGTTCCACCTGACCAGAGTCACAAGCATGCTGCAAAGGAAGCAAAAGAAGCCTAAGACAGGCTTTTTTTTTTATTTGCTCCTTTGTCTCGCTTGCTGACTTAGCAACCTAAAAATTATCTATGTGTTCAAGCATCACATAACTAGTCTCAAAGGACTTGCAAGTACAGCACCACTCTTTTTCTTTTCTTTCCCTATTTATTCATTTCTTAGACAGGGTCTCACTATGTATCCTAAGCTGGACTGTATTCACTATGTAAACCAAGCTTGCCTCAAACTCACAGAGATCCACTCACTTTCCAGGTGCTGGGATCAAAGACTTGCGCCACCACACCCAGCCTGCCCCACCCCTTTTCAGTACTAATATTGATTAGATATTATTTGGCCTTATCTTTTTATGAGTTTATATTAACATGAGCATATACTTATTCAGATCTCTTTAAACACAAGTGATCACCTGAGATTTCCAGGGTCCACATGCATCTTTCTCTTCTCTGTAATAATATGGAGTAGCCCATGATATGCATACATGATCCTTTACTGACCTCACAAACGATGCAACAATGAATATTTTCCACCCTAGTATGTATACACATGAGCATGTTTCTATGCCAGATATAAGGAGGGAAATGCTAGCTCAAAGGGATGTATTTTTTACAAAGGTGGATGTTCATGGAACTGGTCATGTCTAGAGTTCATCTACACCCACTGCATAGGAGCACCTGGGAATCTGTGCATGAGTTAGGGAGATGCTAAGGTCTCCATCTGTCTTAGCTCTCTCTCTCTCAATGAGGTAACTTGCTTGTGTTCCATGCTACAGATATCTACAGGGCCCTCAGCCATCAAATGCAGACTTAGGTGGGAGACAGTCAACTCCTATTTAATGGTGACTATTTGGTCATAAAAAGCCCAGGACAGTCAGGCAGTGGTGGTGCACAACTTTAGTCCCAGCACTCGAGAGGCAGGCTGATCTCTGTGAGCTTGAGGCCAGCCAAGGCTATATAGTCTTTAAAAATAGAAAGGTCCACCGCAAGGGCAGTAAAGCGAATAAAACCCCAACGATGACAAGAACAAGGGTGGGAGGCAGGAGGAATGGGACTGATTCATGTCTTGAAGTTAGGATGTCAATGTACAAGGCAGCACAGGAGGGAGCTGATACATGGGCAGCCAGCGGGCTACACGGAGGTGATCATCAGGCCTGCCCTGGGAGTCCAGGAGGGAATCTGGGTTCTGAGAAACAACCGCTGAGGATGGGAAGGGAAATGAAGCTGAAAACTGAGATCAGCTTGAGGGCCATCTGCAGAACAAGTGCACTAATTGGCTCCATCGTTGTCAGATCCCAGGGGAGGCAGCGAATGTCAGATAAAAACAGGAAGGCTGGCCTCCAAAATATTAAACCAATGGACTAGAGCAGAAGTTGACAAACTTCTGTAAAGAGTCAATTAGTAAATCCTCAGGCTTTGTGAGCAGAAAGGGTCTCTAGCTCCTATTATTTTTCATTTGAGAGCACGAGCTAACAGTATCAGTCAGACCGCAGTCTGGTAGCCAAAGGCCCCTTTCCCAAGCATACAGTACCACAGTAGCTCCCATCCACTACTGTGCCAGCAGCAGATATATCAGCTCTCAAGAATATCCACCAAGGCTTCATTTTATAGTATGAATGAACTACCGTGCATCACCAGACACTGAGGGAAAACAGAAGCCTGAACAAGAATGACCAAGATAAACAAGGGAACCAGATCCCAAAGGAATGAAATGGTTTCAGGGTCAGGAGATAATTTAAAAACAACAACTCTAATTAGCGTGTCAGAGAAACCCAACACAATTTAGCTTTCACAAAGCAAGAGCAAGATGCTATGAGAATGACACTGGAGAAACAGAGGAAAGAGAATTTAAAGTACCACTGCCAAATTAGTACCTACACTGGAACACCTGGAAGACAAAGTGAAGCCAATGTATCAAACTACGGTAGGAAAAGACATGGGGAAAGACAACTGAAAAGCGCATGGGCTCAATCTTAGACTTCTACTCATTAATAGCATACACAAGAACCTGAGTTTGAGCCTAACATGGGGGAAGGGGTCTTAATTAGGCTTTTATTGCTGTGAAGAGACACCATGACCATAGCAACTCTTATAAAGGAAAACATTTCATTGGGGCTGGCTTACAGTTGAGAGGTTTAGTCCATTACAGTCATGGCGGAAGCACTGTGGCATGCAAGCAGACATGGTGCTGGAGAAGGAGCTGAATTCTACATCTTGATCCACAGGAAGCAGGAAGAGACTGTGAGCACTAAGCTTGGCTTGAGCTTCTAAGACCTCAAAGCCCACCCCCCAGTGACACACTCTGAAAAGGCCACACCCCTAATAGTGCCACTCTCTATGGGCCTATGGGGGCCATTTTATTCAAACCTCCAAAGGGGCTGTCAAGCAAAAAGAAATGGGTGAAAAGAAATCATCCAAGAAGTAGGAAGAAAAAACTGTGCACAGAATGCCTGAAGACCTCAAAGTGAATGGTCTAAGATTAAGCAGTAGTTGAGAAAGAAAGTTCAACGTAGCTACAGACAAAAAACAAAAGCAAAAAAACCTTCAGAATCAAAGATCAATAGAATATATTGTATATACCCAACGAAGGAAACAAAATGAAAATAACTCACCCCAAAGTACCTTCAAATAACATAACCATATCTTCTTACTTATGAGCCTAGCCTTGACCGTCTGAGCAATCTCTCCAGCCCTGGTATCAGATATCTTAATAGTGACACAGATGACTTGAAGTCAACAGATCGATGTGTTTAGTGTTATGAGGAAATATAAATTCAGTTAGACTAATTCAACCAAAAGCAACAACAAAACAAAAGTTTCAGGATTTACCTCCCACATATTTTTTCTGAGGAGTTATTTAATAATTGCTTCAGCTAATCAAGAAAGGAAAGCAAGAAAGAAAAAGATACAAAATTTAGAAGACAATGATCTAGGGAAGTTGTGAAAAGAAGCTTCTGGGTTGAGAGCGACATAGCTGTCCGCAGCATCAGCAGTCCAGACTGGAGAAGCAGAGAACAGTTTTCTACAACTGGAAAGGGGATGCCATGTAGTGAATTATCAAACTAAAACCAAATGTATGATCACTTCAAGAGCAGGTAGAAAAGGTATAGTGTTCTTTCAAACACAACGAAGAGAGGCAACCAGAAACACCATGAGAAACATAAAAGCTGGTAAAAAGCAGTGGTTTCAAATATTACTCAGACTAAAAAGCAGTAGGTTTCAGAGCAACTGCTGGGACCTGGGAAATGACAACCACTGAACTTGGATATCACAAGCACTGCGCGGCATGGTGATACTCAGTATGGGAAAGAAGCTGCAATACTAGCACTCTGCTTGGACATGCAGCAAATATTAACATGCCAAATAAGGTAAGCACTGTTCGGTCATTTTCAACATTGAGACAAAGCATGGAAGGTCACCCAACAGGGCCAGAGATATAGCTTAGTGGTAGAGCACTTGCCTAGCATGCTTGAGGCCCCAGGTTCAATCCCCTGTGCTACAAAGACAACAAAAGACCGTGTAACAGAACACACTGATAATGTGAAGTAAAGAAAGATGAAAGCTAAAAAGACAGCAAGGGAAGTTAAGAGACAGTAGAAGGCAGAAGAGACGGTGGAGAAGCTAGAGACGGTGGAGAAGCTAGTCATACTCATATTTTCACCTGATTTTCATAAAAAGGACAGGTTTACAGACACTTAGGAGTCCAAGGGCAGATATACAAAAACTGGGAATTTAGGGCATGAAGAAAAGGAAGAGGAGCTGATACTTTTCTTTCTTTCCTTCTTTCTTCTCTTTCTTTTTTCTTGAGACAGGGTTTCTCTGTGTAGCCCTGCTGTCCTGGAACCCACTCTGAAGATCAGGCTGACCTCAAACTCAGAGACCCACCTGCCTCTGCCAAGTGTTGGGATTAAATGAGTGCACCACCAAGTCCAGCAATACTTTAATTGCTTAGTGAATCAAGAAAGAATTGAGTAATTGCCGGGCGGTGGTGGTGCACACCTTTATTCCCAGCACCTGGGTGACAGAGGCAGGCAGATCTCTGAGATCAAGGCCAGCCTGGTCTACAGAGTGAGTTCCAGGACAGCCAGGGCTACACAGAGAAACCTTGTCTTGAAAAACCAGCCCCCCCAAAAAAACTGAATAATTGAATATTTAGAGTCAATGTTTGGAGAAAGTCACCAGAAGTACAAACCCAAAAACATCAGTACTTTTTTTTTTTTCCTGTAGTGATGGTTTAATTTCTTTTTCAGACAGGGTCTCACTATGTAGTCTAGACTGGTCTCTAACTCTAATCCCAGGAAGGTGGGTGTAGTAAGGAGAAGGCTTAGCCCCGAAATAACCACATAGAAACTGTATTAATTAAATCACTGCTTGGCCTGTTAGCTCTAGCTTCTTATTGGCTAACTCTTACATCTGAATTTAACCCATTTCTAGTAATATGTGTATCGCCACGTGGCTGTAGCTTACCGGATAAAGTTCTATCGGGCTCCAACGGGGCTCCATGGCTTCTCTCTGACTCCGCCTCCTTTCTCCCAACATTCACTTTAGTTTTCCCT
Organism: Ondatra zibethicus; assembly: GCA_004026605.1. NCBI lineage: Eukaryota > Metazoa > Chordata > Mammalia > Rodentia > Cricetidae > Ondatra > Ondatra zibethicus. The sequence continues at coordinate 358,370 of PVIU01000012.1, read as the reverse complement.
GACTAGCTCTGTTCTTTTGCCCTATCACAGGCCAAGACAATCTCCTTATTCATTAACCAATAAAAGCAACATATAGATAGGACCTCCCACACGAGGTGGGTATGTGTTGGGGGGGGGGGAGTGCCACATAGAGACTAAAATAAAAAGAATACCCATGATTCAGAACAGAATGTTACCTAAACTTCTTGGCCCTGCCCCACCATTTTTATTTCAGGGTTAATGATTTCTTTGCTGTTCTCACAACATTATTACAAATGTATTAATGCCTAAGTAGCATGCTGTTTAGATCTACTTGTTTATGTCACCAGAATCACATCATGTGCACTTCTTGCTTTCTTGCTCTACCTGGTGATTTAGCCTCCATGGATACATGCAGCTAAACAATTCATTTCCATTGCCAGAGAGAGACAGTCTATGTCGGGACTATACCTTGGCTGTTGACAAAGTATTGACCTTGGCTATTGACTACTGCTACCTGACTAATTCTAGGGCTTTTTTTGTTTGTTTACAGCTTAGCCAGGAAAACTCATCTGAGAATAGCTAATCTTTTAATTTGTCCTTCCCTGAGCCGAGCATGGTAGCAAGTGCCTTTAATCCCAACACTCTTGGGACACAGAAAGCAGGAGGATCCCTGAGAGTTTGAGGCCAGCCTGGTCTACAGAGCAAGTTCCAGGACAGGTAGGGTTGTTACACAGGGAAACTCTGTGTCAAGAAAAACCAAAAAAATAAATAAAATAAAATAAAACAAATGTTCCTCCCAAACAAATCCTCCCTCCAGAGTTTGAGATTTGCCTCTGCAAAGAGACAAAAGTAGAAAAACCTGGCCTGTGGCTAAAGTATCCAGTGTTCTAGGCAACCAATAGAGTGATTCCCAGGATCCCATCTCTCTGCTCCCTGTCCGTGCACACACAGACTTCTGTCTCCTCCCATAAACCTGAGATTCCACACCCTGCTTTATAACAGGTGAACAATTGGCCTTTTTAAAGGCAGTCTGTACTTCTGAGCCACACCTCTCGCCTACTATCTCCCCCTTCTTCCCTGGGTGAGAGGGAACATAGATCTTAGAGAAAGACTCCATTAACAGGCTGCAGGAGCCAACACAATAGGAGGAGCCAACACAGGCTTTGCCCTACTAGGATGTCACAGGAAGACTAACAATGTCAGATGCCGACAGGCTGGCCCACAGGCTCTTCATGTTTGCCACCTACCATGGCTAGGGCCAGCCACATTTCCTGTGTTATCTCTCAAGGGTCAGATAAGAGAAAGCTGAAAAACAGTAAGAGGTAATGCGAAAGTGACAATCTTAGATCTGTACCATATGGCCGCCGTAGTGTTAAGAGTTTTGTACACCTTACTTATTTCAGTGGGCTGAAACCCATGATATCACTTTAGGAGGTTAACCCAGCATTTCAAAGAGGAAACAAATAAGCAAAAAATACTACTTGTGATTATACCATAAAGTCTCGCTAGGTCACTAGAATATAAATGTTCCATCTTTGGCCTTTTGTTTTGTGAAACTTCTGGTCTGCTTATATTCATGTGCATTTATTTTGATGTACGGAATCGTAATATAAAATATACCTCTCACTGAGGACAGAGACTAAATACTGTTACAAAATACTTCCTTATCTATTTCACAAGTGTCCCATGGAGATGCATCCGGTTACTAGCCCAGTGTAAAGGAGAAAATAGCTAACGTCCCTTCACCACTTTCCCCTGTGCCCCATGCCTCAGCCAGTGCTCTCACCTGCATTTCCAACATAGCAGCCTCCTTCCTGTTCCTCTTTCTTCTCCAGACCACGTGCCATGCTCAGAACCTGGAACACTCTCCCCTTATCCTTCCTGACCTGGATCTTTCTCAACCATCAGGTCTCTGCCTGCACATGAGCTCCACTTGCAGAGCCCCCAGACCTCTGGCCTAGGCAGCTCTCGGCCCAGGGCCACTGAGACACTGTTCACTTGTGTGCTGCCTGTCTTCCCCTCCAAACTCCAAAGAGAACAGGCACATGTTTGTACTCACCCTCTAGAGCAACTGCACAGGGCAGAGCCTCACAACTGTTTAGTGAACAGAGACTGCCCCAGGCCTTTTCATTGCCCAATGTCAGGGCCAGGACTCCAAGCCCAATCTGCCTGACCCAACACCTACTCCTCACCCTGTACTATTAGGAAAGTGTTAGCACTAGGATAGAACCTAAGGGAGTCTAGTTCCTAAGTCCATGCTCCCTCCATGGTGTCACTGGTGTAAGGAAACCATGAGCGGCTTTCAGAGGCTGCTGCTCCTGGTCAGCTGAGAATCTAGAGGGAATAAAAGAGAGACAAGACTACACACTCTCAGACTTGAAAAAGAGGAAGACATTACCAGTCACTGAAGAAATAACAAAAGAAATCAGTCAAACACATGATTTATGCTGAGTCCAGGACATCAGCCAGCTCAGAAAATAAGGGGTGTGGTTCTCCTAGTAAAGTACTAAGATGGGAAGGAAGGCTGGAGAAGCACCCGAAGACCAGCCAAAGACTTCAAAGATACAACTGTGTACTGGGCACAGAGGACTAAGGTTGCAGGAACTTCACTTTAAGGCACATGGAGTAGTAACAGAGAGCTGTAAATCTGAAACAGAACAGAGGCAGGGGGCCACACACCCTGACTAGGATGCCAGGAGCTAGATAGTGGTTGGAATACTTTGGCAACGCTGCCACCTTGTGGCTATGGAATGACTGTCCCACAAAAAAAGGAATCTATGGATAGATCTGCTGTAGTGTTGAAATCTGAAAACTGATGTCAGTGCTAATAATAATTTTTGCAAGTCTGTATAGTAAATATTACTTCTGATGTTCATTTTTATGCAAATAAGTCAAGCCACTGGGTAATAGGGCAACCTGATTCCATAACTGTAAGTTGCGGGACTCCTGCTGCCCTAGCTGCCTTAAGCCAGCCAGCCAGCCAGCACTGAGCATTCTAAGAGCTCCACAGATGACATGAAGAAACTATACAACAATCACAGCCTCACTAGGCTAGCTTTGGCTGTTTCAAGTCATTTATAATAGACGTTTTGCTATTGCGAATTTTGCTGAACTCTAGAGGACTCTGCAAGCATTTACCATAGGCCAGAGATGGAGCATTATTCTAGTGACCTAGCAAAAGGAATACCTGTAATTGGCACAAACACAAACCTTCATTTTCATATGAGGTGTGCTGTGATTTTTTTTTTCATCCCCTCTCTGGCTGTGAGCAGCAATTCAGTTCCCTTAAGTAAACTGAGAGACAATAGCCAGTTCTTGGAGGTACAGTCCCAGCCACAACCATTCCAAATAGTTTGCACCAGGCTTTTCGCCATCACAACCCTCAGTGGACTGTGACATCCTATAACCAGGTCTATTCAGGCTAGAAAAGGAGCATTTATCCTGATGGGCTGGCAGAAGGACTGCTGTGACTGGCACAAAAGGGACAATGCCATGATTCATGAGAAACACAAACCTTCATTTGTATAATTGAGGCACCATCCCCTCTTTGGCCATATAAGCAGACAGGCTAAAAGACACTCTTCTGCCCAATTAGACCCCAATAAATGTCTTCCCATAAGTGGTCTTTTCTTGCCTACTTTTGTTAACGCAGCTGAGCTGGCAACACAAGGAGAGAAGCAACGGACACAGCAGAGTGGCAGCGACCACAGAGGGAATGGCAAGGGCAGAGCAGCCCACAGGCTGAGCTGCAGCAACAGCAGGGCAGCTGGCGGCCCGACAGCTGAAGCAGCAGCTGCATGGTTCAAGAGTGGACAAAGTAAGAAAAGAAGGGTGAGAGAAACAAGAAGTGGAGAGAAGGCAACTGGAGAGATGACTCAGGGCTCTTCCAGAGGGTCGGGCTTTGTCCCCAGCTCCCACTTGATCCCTATAACCATCTGCAATTCCAGTTCCAAGGAATCTGATGCCCTCTTCTGGCCTCCAAGGGCACTGACCACACGTGGCGCAGACAAACATGCAAGCAAACATCCACATACATAAAAATAAACAAATCTTTTTTTTTTCTTTTTTAAGTAGAGAGACAGCAAAAAGGGGTAGAGGATAAAAAGGGATAAAAGACTAGAAGGGGTCAGAGAAGAAAACCTACAGACTCTGATTGCCGGAAGAGTTCCAGAAAACTGTCAATTCATTTAAACCAACATTCTCAAGACACCCAAAGCCAAAAGATGGAAGACTGGCTGGTACCAAATGCTATGGAATCCTGACTTACACAGCTCTCTAACACTTGCTGAGCCAAGAGTCCTGATACCTGAGGCCTGAACAAGGACTGGCACACTAAATTCTAATCTAGACGGTACGTGTGCCGCCATATCTGCATGCCTGCTGCTGTATCTGCATGCCTGCTGCCGTATCTGCATGCTTGCTGCCACTGCTCATGGCTCTCAAGCACTGGGGGATGTAAAAACTGCCAACGACTCCCGTAGGAAGAGCTTCTCCTCAACCGCCCATGACTTGATTCCTTTCTGTGGTAAAGGGGATTAAAACTAGAGCCCCACACTTGTGCAAGCGCTCTATTGCTAAGTTATATATACCTCAGTGTTCTTACACTATTATTTTGAGATAGAGTCTTACTAAGTTGTCCAGGCTAGTCCTGGACTTGCTATAAAGTCCACACAGGCCTTAAACGTTTGAGCCTCTGCTTCAGGTTTCCAGTAGCTAGGACTACAGTCCTATACACAAAGCTGGTTTCTTACCTACACTCTCCATCCAGGTAGAAAGAACCACAGCAACTGTCTATCTCTTCACAGTAACTCGTGGCCCTCTCGCTGCTGCCCTAAACACTCCTCAGGGCAGAGATAGCATGCTTACTGGGCTCCGAAGCAATGGTACTTAGTTAGCAGTGGACCCAGCACACCAAAATAAAACAGTAGCTACTATGAAACAGGTACTGACTGCTTCTGAATAAATCACATACTATATTCTTGAAATTCATCTATGCAGTACCTATGAGAATTTCAAATGCAAACCATAAGTAGATGTTTATTTCAGTACCAGCTGGGAGTCCTTGAAGAGGCCAATGACTGAGAAATAAAGGCAGGCCTCCCCAGCAAACAGTCTTTTAAAGACCAGTATCTTTCTAAGCATAATGTGCATACGACTTGTAGAAAATCTAGCTGGCACACAGGCTCCAGTTCTGTAGTCCGCAGTAGGGTCTAGATTCTGTGCAGGAAAAGCCCCTAGGTTATCTTACAGTACTGTTCCACAGATCACATTCTAAACAGGCAGAACCCTGGGAACTGGACTGACAGACTATGGCCTGCGGGTTCCATTTGATTCACTACCTGAATGAACACCCAGTAAGCCAGATATATTAATTTTCAGAGAAGTGGAAGAAGAGAAGAAATAAGCAGGAGTCTGAGATCACCCGTGCCTTAGGACATTTACTTTGGTTCTTTACAAAGGGAGTGAGCCAACTCACTATGAAGTCACCCATCGACAGGATAAATAGTCAAACAAGGGAGAAATACAGATTGGGCCTGAAGCCAACTGTTGTGACTTCCAAATCTCTAGGCCAGGTTTAGGTAGGGAAAGCAAGCCACAAAACACAACCCTTGTGCGAAAAAGGCAGGGGAAGAAGAGCTCCCACCCCAGGCTCCCAGGCAGGTAGGGGTGATCATGAGGAAAGGGTTGTGGAGACATGTGGGGCTGGGTGGGGAGGAGCCCTCACCGACTGCCACTATCAATATTCACCTTGGAAGAGAAACAGAGGGCAGTGATCACTGTCACTTAGATGCACTGTCACAGGAGTGCTAGGGAAAGGAAGAACAGCAGAACAAAAGAAGGCTTTGTGGATGCCGCAGGTTGATCCCAGCAACAGAACCTACTGAATTCTGGCTGGGAGTGGGAAGGGTGGAAGGAGGGAACCAGGATGGTAGTAAACTAATGCTCACAGTTTACAGTCTGGTGGCTTCTGTAAGTCACGCCTGGCTACGGTGCCTTCTGTCATGCTTCTGTGAACCCGTGTCGAGGAATACATTTACCTAAAGGTCAACGCTTAAGAAAATAAAAACAGCTGCCCATTCCCATGAACTTAAATGAAAGAATCCGGCTGTCACTGAGTGAAGTGCAGGATCTTGTGCTGTCTGTTCTGAAAGGTTTGCTTGTCTCAAGTCAAGTGGTCACATGGATTTTCAAAGAACAATAGCCCTCATTTATAGAGCTGTGGGAAATACTATAAAAAAGACATTGGGACAGGATATCTGGGAAGCCAAATTGTCCTTATAATGCCGAGGGGCATGTGAGACTACACAAGGACGTGACCAAATCACCATGTGCGTAAAACAAGCTCTCGAATTTCCTGGTTGGGCACCATTAAAGGCAACCCTTTTCCCTCGTGTGTTGCCTACACCATCCTGACACATCATGTCTTGACTGGGGCATGGAACGTTTGTCTTTTTAGTGAATTAAAAAATGCTTTCAACTTCTTGGGAACTGGCTTATAAAAAGAAAAAAAATGCTTTCAGGGCTGGAGAGATGGCTCTGTTTAAGCACTGGCTGCTCTTCCAGAAGACTCAGGCTCAATTCCTAGCACCCATATGGAGGCTCTTCAGTCTCTGTAACTCCAGTCCCAGAAGACCTAACACTCTGGCCTCTGTGGGCACTGCATAGATATGGTATACATACATGCCCATACACACGGACACACACAAATTTCTGTTACCTGTATCTTTCTGCCCTACTCAAATTTATCCTGCTTGATACAACAGGTTGTCTCTCCTACCAGGAAGTGGGGTTCTTCAGGGAAGCGACTACCTGTGCAGCATCCAGCACATTGCAACAGACAAGGTGTAAGAGTATGGAAAGATTTCAGTCTATTGAAATACTTTGTTTCCATGCCCTCTATGGCTGTGTAGTTTTGAATTGGTGACTTATGCTTTTCCTCACCTATAAAGTCCCCTAAACAATAGTGCTATTCTGTGGATTAAATGTATTAAAATGTTATATCCTGAGTTAGTATTATATGAATTTATTGCCGGGCCATGGTGGCATAGGCCTTTAATCCCAACACTTAAGAAGCAGAAGCAGGCAGATCCCTGTGAGTTCAAGGCCAGCCTGGTCTACAGACTGAGTCCCAAGACAGCCAGAGCTACACAAAGAAACCCTGTCTCAGGAAAAAAAGAAAAGAAGAAAAGATGAACTTATTATTCCATCCAGTGAATCACTTATTCCCCCAAATACACTGCACCAGGAAGCATTTATCAACCTTAGCAGTCATAGCAGGCCATCCTGTGCCTTGTGGGGTGTTCCACAGCGCGCCTACCTCCATATACCAGATGCCAGCAGCACACACACACCCAGGTCCGACAACCAACGTGGTCTTCAGAGAGTGCTGGTTCTCTGCAGGGACAAGCCCTCCCTCTGTCATTTAGAACGACCGAACCAGAATTTTCAAAGTTGAAAGCGCCCCCAGTTTCCCAGCACCCTGTCTTCCCCGCACGCAACCACGACAGCCACCGTTTGCTCACCGCTCAGATGCCTTGGCGGAAACAGGCTATAGGTGCTGTAGATATCGTTGGAGAATTGTAACTTGAGCTCAGGGCTCCCCGTCAGGAGTTGCGCCACGTGTTCTACCTGAAATGGTGTCTTCTCCAGGATCACCACAGCATCTTCTCCCGGTGTATCCCCAGAGTCCTCATTCACCTGCAGGCAGAGATAGCATCAGTGGGCCCATGGCCTGCGCACAAAAAGAAGCTTCCAAAGCCTCTGAAATCCCAGTATCTGGGGCTAGGAAATAGTTTTGCTGATAAAGTGCATTCCATGCAAGCATGAGGACCTGAGCTCCATCTCCGGAACCCACGTAAAGAAAGCTGGGTATGATGGTGTTGCTTTAAATCACAGAACCGGGAAAGCAAAGATAAGCGGATCCCTGGGGCCTCCTGGCTCCCAGCCTAGCCTAATTAGTGAGTTCTTCATCAGTGAGAAACTGTATATATACTAAAAAGCAATACAAGGAAGAAAAAACAAGGCAGAAACAATACCTGAGGTTGATTTCTGTCTTCTACATGAATGCACAAATGCTAATAATAATAACCATAAGGCGATCTATATTGGGGCTGGAGAGATGGCTCAGCAGTTAAGAGCACTGCCTGCTTTTCCAGAGGACCAACGTTCAATTTCCATCACCCACATGGCAGCTCACAACTGCCTATAACTGCTCTTCCAGTGATTCCGACACCCTCACACAGACATACACGTTGGCAAAACACCAATGTATATAAAATGCAAATAAATTTTTTAAAAGATGATGCTCTATATCCTGCAGAATATTCAGTCAAGAGCTCATTCTTTATAAGCAAGCACATCCAATTCATTAGCATGCAAATTAGTTTACATCTTTAATAAAAATTATATATATGCCAAAGAATTGTTTAAAAATTAATGTCCAGGCCAGGCGGTGGTGGCACATGCCTTAAAAATTACTTTCCTTAGGAGTCATTACCAGTAAGTGTTTGATTTGTATATCTATTATATCCGCTTGTATTCCCAGGGTCATGTAAAACTTTCTCAGCAGAATAAAGTCATGAGTGGAAAAGTTTGGGCAACCCATTCTAGAGAAACCTTGGCATCTGCCTTGCCTAGGCCTCCTCAGTGGTTTGGGACAGTCTCCAGCTCTGCTGCTGGACAGCTAAGCACACGGTGTTAGAGCCAGCAGCCTATCTGCCTCCACAGACACGCTTGCAGTTCAGGAACTATCATCTCCTCTTCCCATGCACACGCCGGGGTCCCTGTCATACCTGGGAGCGCACAGCCTGTGGAATGGGTTAACGACCTAGGCTGACGTCATGTGAAGCAGGGACCACGTCTCTTCATAGCTATCTCGTCATTTCCAGGGACAGGGCCCAGAGCAAGCATCTGATGAGTTCCTGGCGCGTTTATACGTAAAATGAATGATGATGAATGACTTGGGGAATTTAACACGTGGTTTTAAAGCTGGTAGATATTTGTAGGGTAGAAGTTGGGGCAATTAGACCTAGATGTGTGCATTCCTTTAATTCCACGGGAAATCTTGTCACTCCATGCATCGCAGTGGTGTAATTCCACCGTCCCCGAAACGTGATTGGTAGTTCCCGAGTGCAAAAAAAACACCATTTCTGTCGCGAAGACTGGTTCCCTCTTTCCCGCGCGCCCCCCTCCCGGGTGCTTAATGGTACCTTCCCGTGCAGGAAAATGATTTTGTCCCGCGCAGATTCCCTCAGCACTTTTTGGACTCTAAAGCCGGAGAAAGGTAAGCGGACAGGGGCAGAGGCACCATTGCCCACGCTTGCTTCCTTCCCGTCTGTGCTGGGGGTTTCTGCCTCCTCTGCCTCGGGCTCGCGCTTTCTCTTGAGTTGAGGGGCCGCATCCGCCATGCTGCCCGGGAAGAGCAATACCCGCCTGCACGTTAGGAGCCGCTGCCCACGCCCCTTGCGCTTCCTCGCAGCCTGTGAGGGGCTGGACTTCAAATCCCGGCATGCTCTGGGCAGGAAAGGCCGCTACTTCATTTCCCGGCGTGCTTCGCGTCTCGGTTGTCTTCTCCAAGTTTTGCACCTGCTCGGGTGAGGGTCTTCTAATGACCTTTGTGGCGGGGCAAGTGTAGCTCGAGCCACTGAGCTCCTGGTCCTGCTGGCAGGCTGTGGGGAAGGGAAAGGAAGGAGGCGAGGTCCTAGCGAGGGGTGCGTGGCCATGGGGAGGACCCATTTTAGCCCAGCGCCTGGGCGGGAAACCGAAAACTCCTTTGGGCTCTGAGTGACGGTTTACATTAACATCCCTACTCACAAGTGGGCATGGAAGGAGTGGGTTTTTTTCCCCCCAAACACATTTTTAACTGATTTATTTTATGTGCATCGGTGTGAAGGTGTCAGGTCCTCTGGAACCGGAGTTACAGACAGTTGTGAGCTGCCATGTTAGTGCTGGAATTGAACCCAACTCCTCTGGAAGAATAGTCAATGCTCTTAACCTCTGAGCCATCTCTCCAGCTCTGAAAGGGATATTTTTTAAAAAATAAATCTACAAGCCGTTTTATTTCTTGGTTATTTTTTAACAATGGGTACTTAAACTATTTTCCATTTTTCTCCCACTTTTGTAATTTTACGTTTGTGCTTTTCTTTTTTATGTAGACTTGGCCTTATTTGCGGAGAAGAAAAAGTAAGCTAACAGGATGGATGGTAGTGTATTTCCATCACTTCCGTCCACCCTGGAATGAGATTCGTATTATTCTTTCATTGCAACTGGAGGAATGATAATAAAACTTGTAGTTTCTGGTTTTGTATGTGTCTTCTGTGGTCATTGGTTCTGGCTTCCCCATTTTTCCTTCCCTTCTGTGAGACCCTCACCCCTTATTCTCAAATGGATGAGAAAAATGTTTTAAAATTAGAAACCCAGACTAGCTTCATGTGCCCAGAAAGATAGTGCTTTCCTTCCCCTCCCACCCGAGAAATTCCAAAGCACAAGGATGCTCAGCCACCTGGTGATAAAAGATGGGGAGTAACCTTGCTCTGAAAACAAAGAACAAGATGACATAGCAGGATGGGAGAGGGAGCAAAGACCTTGCACCCTTGCCAGACCACCCCCCCAACAGCCCAAAAGGGCTGCTTGTGACTTTTGCCTTTAAAAACTAACCCCACAAAGGAACTTGTAACTCCTCTCTACCTCTCTGCGACTGGGTGTTAGAGACAGGTTCTGAACTAGTTTGTATTATGCTAAATAAACCTTGTTTATTGCAGTCTGGGCTTCTCTGGTTTCTGGTGGTCTCCCTAGGGGTCGTAATCTGGGCACAACACCTTTAATTTGGTAACTCCAAATATTGTCAAGAACTGATAGTCTGGCAAACGTTATTTTTGCCAATGTTTTTAATTTTTCAGACAAATGTAATGGATGTGGCGATTTTTTTCAGTTCTTAATTTTTTGTTATTGTTGTTTTGTTTTGTTTTTTTGAGACAGGGTTTCTCTGTGTTGCTTTGGAGCCTGTCCTGGAAATAGCTCTTGTAGACCAGGCTGACCTCAAACTCACAGAAATCAGCCTGCCTCTGCCTCCCCAGTGCTGGGATTAAATGTGCTGCCCGGCTCTCAGTTTTTAATATTAACAAGATGTAATTTTCAATCTCCTTTTCAGTTAGTAACAAAGTGTACCATGTTTTAAAAATAGAGTTTTGGATAGTATTCCATAGGAACATGATTGGCATATGATTGTTTTAAAGTAGAGGAACTTATCAGGGAACCTGGAATCTGGTATAATCATTTGTCACTTGTCCACAGGCTTCCTCACCTTCCATGAATATACAATCTGAGGTTATCAATTACATGCAAGACCAAAAAGAAATGCTCCACAGTGGCAGTAACAAAACCTACCCAGTTCTAGGACTTTTGTAACATGAGAGCCTGCTCGTTGGGGTTTCTGTCCTGCCTGGTTCCCACAGTCGTTATGCCCCAAAGAAAATCACACAGAGGTCTCCATAAGTTATAAACTGATTGGCCCATTAGCTCAGGCTTCTTATTAACTCTTGTAACTTATATTAACCCATTATTCTAGTATATGTTAGCCACATGGCTCAGTACCTTTCTCAGTGGGGCAGGTCACATCCTGCTTCTTCTGTGGTCTGGGCAGGACTGGGGAGGAATAGGCTTCCTTCTTCCCAGAATACTCCTGTTCTCCTTGCTCTGCCTCTACTTCCTGTTTGGTTGTCCCGCCTATATTTCCTGCCTGAGTACTGGTCAATCAGCATTTATTTAAAACATAATTGACAGAATACAGAATTGTCCTACACCAGACTTTATTCTTTTTTTATGTACATTGAGGTTTTGCCTGCATGTATGTCTGTGTGAGGATGCCAGATACCCTGGAACTGGAGTTACAGACAGTTGTGAACTGCCATGTGGATGCTAGGAATTTAACCCAGGTCCTCTGGAATAGCAGTCAGTGCTCTTAACCATCTCTCTAGTCCTCTGGGAGTTTATTCTTATGAAAATATTTGAACTTTTTTTCAACTCAAGAAAATGATAGAAAATGGCTGAGCATGATGACACTGTGTTTAATATCAGCACTCCACGGGCAGAGACAGGTGGATTGCTGAAATCTAGTAAGAGCTACACAGTGAGACCCTGTTTCTTTTTTTTTTTTTAAGATTTATTTATGGGGGCTGGAGAGATGGCTCAGTGGTTAAGAGCACTGGCTGGTCTTCCAGAGGTCCTGAGTTCGATTCCCAGCAACCACATGGTGGCTCACAGTCATCTGTGGTGAGGTCTGGTGCCCTCTTCTGGCCTACAGCCTACATGGAGGCAGAATGTTGTATACATAATAAATAATAAATAAATAAATTTATTTATTTATTATTTATTATGTATACAATGTGCTGTTGGCATGTATGTCCACATGCCAGAAAGAGGGCACTATGTGGTTGCTGGGAATTGAACTCAGGACCTCTGGAAGAGCAGCCAGTGCTCTTAACCCCTGAGCCATCTCTCCAGCCCAAGACCCTGTTTCTTGAAGCATTGGTTTGGATTATGTAGCCAAATGAGGGAAGAAAGTAAATTCAGAATTGAGTCCAAATTGTAGGTACATATGTCAAAAACAATGAGTTAACACTTTTGTAATAGATATGTATAGTTTTTCTTCCTCCCTCCCTCACTCTCTCCCTCCTTTCTTCCTTTCTCCCTTCCTTCCTTCTTTTCTTTCTTTCTCTTTTTTTGAGACAGGGTCTCACTAGTAGCCCTGGCCTGGCCTGGAATTTGCTATGTACACTTAGGCTGCCTTGAATTCACAGATATCTGCCTGCCTCTGCCTCCCAAGTACTAGGATTAAAGGCGTAAGCCACCGCTTAACCACACCACATCCACATATTGTAAAATAAGTTTGTTATTTTTTTTAAATTAAACTTGGAATGATAGTTTACATAAATTCAAGAACAGTGACTAGTTATATAGATTCCTTTTCTCTTTCTAAATCTACTTTGGAATCTCTGATGAGGAATTTTGTGTTAGATGTGTGTGCACACATGTGTTCAATGGCGATTGAACTTTGAGCAGTTAAGCATGTGCTCTGTCTCGGAAACACACCCCCAGTCCTTGAGTACGCGTCTCACTTCTGGAGAGAGAGACAAAGCAAGTGCTCAGCACACCTCACTGGTGGTGCCTGTGTGGACTCCTGTCTTGACACCCCGGGCCTGGCAGAAAGCGACGTTCTTTCCTCACCGCAGTGCTGGGCGTTTCAGCCGGCTAGAGTAGAGTCCTAAGTAAAAGGGCCATTTAAGAGATAAGGTTTGAGGCTGCTGTTGCATCCTGCTGTTTGATAGCGACAAGCCGTGACAGCGCCCTCTAGTGAATTTCCTAAACTACATATACTCAGAAAAAACCTGCTGTTTCTTAAATTATTTCAGAGACAATTCTAAATCTGAAACAATGATAAATTCTTGGGATTTTGTTTTATTTGTGTTTTGGCTCTTTGAGACAGGTTGTCTTCATAGTGAACCCAACATGAGGACAGATATGCACTAAAACAATTTGTGTTTGGAGTATTCATTCCTTCGTTTATTGTATTGTGCAGGTGTGTAAAAATAATGATAAAATATTCTCTGTTTTTTGGTTTTTCGAGACAGGGTTTTTCTGTGTAACAGTCCTTGCTGTCCAGGAACTAGCTCCTGTAGACCAGGCTGGACTTGAACTCACAGAGACCCACCTACCTCTGCCTCCAAAGTTCTGGGATTAAAAGCATGCACCACCACCATCGGTGATAAAATATTCTTTTACAACTCTGGCTACAAAAGCTTTTGGAGACAAAATGGTTTTGTACAAGGGATGAAACACTATAAATTCAAAACTTACAGATAAAGATTAGCTCTACCAACCCTTGTTTTTAACTTTTTTTTTTTTTATTAATTTCCAGTTGAAACCTACAAGCAAGCTGGGCAGTGGTGGCTCATGCCTTCAATCCCAGCACTGGGGAGGCAGCAGCAGGCTGATTTCTGTGAGTTTGAGGCCAGACTGGTCTACAAGAGCTAGTTCCAGGAAAGTCTCCAAAGCAACACAGAGAAAACCTGTCTCGAAAAACAAAAAACAAAAAAAAAAACAAAAACAAAAACAAACAAACAAAAAAAGAAAAAAACCCAATGAGTTATCTCTCTTGAAATTTGATTTATGTAGATTCAAGCTAAAAAGAAAAGAGAGCTGTGCTATCCAATAAGGGGGTATAACCCATATTATTGGCCACATTCCTGAGGGTCACAGCCCATTGGCTGGCCTACACACTAGGGCCTCAGAACCTCTGTGTGTCTCCTCCAGACAGAAAACTGAAAGAGCACACTGCATAAGACAATATAGGGAAACAAAAGCTGCCCAGTGGGGTCCTAGAAGTCAAGCTGGGGTTTATAATTCAAACAAGTCAAACTTCTGGGCACAGTGGTGTGTACCTGTGATGCCAGCACATGGGAGGCAGAGGCAGGAGAATCATGAGTTGACAGCCAGCCTGGGATAGAGTGAGCCTGTCTTAAACAACAAAAAACCAGACCAAAACAAATTTTTTTAAAAACCCACAATTTTTATAAGTGTTACTTTCCGGAGCTAAGGGGAAAAAAATCTACCAAGGAGAGGCATTTATGGTGGCTTATGAACATTAGCTTTGGATGGGCCAGATGGCTCAGCAGGTAAAAGTGCTTGCCACACAAGCCTGGTGACCTGAGCTCCAGCCCCAGATCCCATGACAGAGGCATGCTGACTTGAAAAAGTTGTCCTGACTTCCACACATGTGCTGAGGTGTAACATGAGTGCTCATGAATTCACACACACACACGTACACAATATTAATAATAGACATGTTTAAAAGAACTTTACCTTTGCTTTAAATTTGATCCCTATTTAAATGGAGACTTGTTTTATATACTCTCTGAATGTTTCCATTTCCAACACACAATTTATACCTCCAAGGGACCAAGAGAGACCGAGATACCGAGACAAAATGCTTGCTTGCTTGCTTTTTCATCTTTTAGGGAAGGGCTGGCAAGGGCTCAGCAGGAAGAGGCGCCTCCCCGGAAATCCTGATGAGCTGAGTTCAATAGCTAGAACCCACATAAAGGTGGACAAAGAGAAGCAGTTCCATGACGGCATCCTCTTACCTCCACATGCGCGCTGTGGCCCGCTGTGGCCCGCTCACTCCCTACACACGTCACCACATGTAAAAAGTAATGGTGAGGGCTGGAGAGATGGCTCAGAGGTTAAGAGCACTGACTGCTCTTCCAGAGGTCCTGAGTTCGCTTCCCAGCAACCACATGGTGGCTCACAGCCGGCTGTAATGAGATCTGGTGCCCTCTTCTGGCCTGCAGACGTACATGCAGACAGAACACTGTATACATAATAAATAAATAAATCTTTAAAAATAATAATGGTGAAAAGTCTTTAAAAAATCTTATGAGGGAGTTAAAATAGTTCCATTGGATACTCATTAAACTATTTTAACTTTTGTTTTCTGATTTGAGTACTTTACCTGTATCATGGTTGTATTAAGGAAATCCTTAAGACTCCTGTTATATTTCCTTTTATATAAATTTTTATTATGTTTATTTATGAGGGGTATGCACACATGCCTCAGTTCTCAGGTGGAGGTCAGAAGATAACTGTATGGAGTTGGTTCTCTCCTTCTACCTTACATGGGCTCCAAGGTCAAAGGCATTATGATGTCTTTACCTGTTGAGCCATCTCATTGATCCTACTCCAGTTATATGTCCCTGTGTTTAGAATAAAAGCTCTCAAAAAAAGCTTTCTTTTAAATGATGTCACTTTTAGCTGGGCAGTGGTAGTGCACGCCTTTAATCTCAGCACTCAGGAGGCAGAGGCAGGTGGATCTCTGAATTCGAGGCCAGCCTGGTCTACAGAGCAAATTGCAGGACAGCCCAGGCTACAGAGAAAAACCCTTTCTCAAAAAGCAAGCAAACAAACAAGCAAAAAATGTTATAAGTTTATTAGTTTCAAAATTAAATCCATAAACAAAATAAAAACACCAGAGATCTGTGCATTGTGGTACACACTGTTATCTCAACACTCAGAAGGCAGAGGCAGAAGAATTGCTACAAGTTTGAAGCCTAGTCTTCACAGCAAAGACCAGGCCAGCCAGTGCTACACGGTAAGACACTGTCTCAAAAAATCAAACAAGGAAAAAAATTTAAATTGAAATCCAAGGCCTGTATAAGAACAACTTCATATATATGCTTTATTCTGCCAGTCAGAATGTGGAAAAGAAAGAATAAATCATTTTTTATCTGCTATTACTGGGATATGGTTTTAGTGAACCCAAAGGTCCATATGTTGAAAGTGTGGTCCCAGTGTGATGGTATTGAGGGAGTGGAATCTTTTTTTAAACATTTGTTATTTCAGTTATACAAGTACTCTATTGCATGTACATCTGCACACCAGAAAAGGGCATCCGATCTCACTACAGATGGTTGTGAGAACTGAACTCAGGACCCGTAGAAGAGCAACCAGTGCCCTTAACC
Source organism: Ondatra zibethicus (assembly GCA_004026605.1). Lineage (NCBI taxonomy): Eukaryota > Metazoa > Chordata > Mammalia > Rodentia > Cricetidae > Ondatra > Ondatra zibethicus. The sequence continues at coordinate 341,895 of PVIU01000012.1, read as the reverse complement.
TCTGCGGAATCTCTCCAGCCCCAGAGGGAGTGGGATCTTTAAGAAATGGAACTGACTTGACTTAGGGTTTCTATTGCTGTGGTGAGACACCATGACCAAAACAGTTTGGAGAGGAAAAGGTTTGTTTCAATCTTACACTCCAGGTAAATCCATCATTGAGGACAATCAGAGTAGGAACTCAAGCAGGGCAGGAACCTGGAGGCAGGAGCTGAAGCAGAGGGCGTGGAGGAGTGCTGCTTACTGGCTTGCTTAGCATTTTGTTATTTTACCCTCTATTCATTCTCCTACAGGAATATTAATGCAGAGGTGAGATATTATCTTAGAATGGATCTTTTTACCACATAAACAGAGTAAAACATTAAAAACTTATGTGGAAAAAGTCTCTGAATTGATTCTAAAAGGAAAATTGAGACTTTGTCAATTAGCAGGAATGGATGCAGCAGAAATTGTAATGCATATTAATAATGAAGAAATTGACAAATTATGGGCAGAAAGTGAATTTTGGCAAAGAGCTTGCAGTAATTTTTGGGAGAGATTAACAACAAATATCCAAAAAGCAAGAGAATTCAATTTATAAAGAGAACTAAATGGATCCTTCCTCTCATTGTACAAGGAACACCAATGTCTGGAACCTCTACATTCTATACTGATGCAAATAAATCAGGTAAGTCAGGTTACAAATAGGAAAATTTCAGTAAAGTGGCTCAAAGCCCTTATGATTCTGTTCAAAAGTCAGAATTATATGCTATTCTTATGGTATCAATGGATTTTACAGACACTCTTGACATAGTTACTGATTCACAATATGCAGAAAGAGTTGTTTTGCATATTGAAAGTGCTGAATTTATACCAGATGATACAGAATTGACTTTATTATTTATTCAGTTACAAGAAATAATCAGGAATAGGACTCACCCCCATGTAGAAGTGAATTTAATTCAGGTAATAACCAGGCTAGCTAAAAGAGAAACAATTATATTTTTATTTATTATAAGGGGAAAACTCATGAAACCGGAACGAGAGTCCAAACTCAGCTGTGTGGCGAGGGAATCACTGAGAGAACACCTGGACCATACATCCATTTTTCTCTGGGTCCCAGAAAGCCACACCCTAACTTGGTCCCACCTCTTAAAGATAATTGGTTAACAAGGCTTCCCCATCACCTCCCCCTTTGGTCTATACAAGAGCGATCCAAGCCCAATACTAAACTATATACAATAGGAATAGATATCAAGTATAAAATTACAAAAAACATAATATTAAGCAAGGAACACATGACAAATGTTTTAATAAACATTCTATTCCAAAGAGTCTAAGGCTTGTATTGGAAATAAGCTTGGCTAAATCATTAGGCGAAGAAAATTACGACTATCTAATTAATCTTCAACCCCATCGAAGGCCTGAGAAGGGAGATAATATTACTTGAGTAGGCAGGAAATGCAATCAAGCAGCTTCCAAAGTGTGCAGTAGATGATAGAGACAACTGACTGCCTGAGCAATCACTCAGTCTCATTTGCAACATTGAAGCAACCAACTTTGGCTAAAGCCTAGCATTAACTGACAGACCATTTTTAGAGGCCCTGAATCCTGTGCCAAGCATTTAACGCTGCTGTGCTACACAGGGACAAGGTGTGTTCATCGTAAGGAGCCTGATCCTGAGGATCAGAGTAAAGTCCCTCGCCAGAATTTGATCCTAGGAAATCTCAAGTCCTTTTGTTTTTTTCCTGTTGCTCTAAAATTTTTGCTTTTTCTTTCTAGTAACATTTTCAAAGTAACTGCGGTCTGTTTTCTAGGACTACTGAGATGAACTGAATCCAGTCTTGTGCCGTTGCTTTGTTGCTTGAAGCCCGCGTTTTGACCATTTCCCTAACAAAGGACAAGTTATTCCATAAGCTACAACTGCTTGTTTAATTTCCTTTAGGTCAGTCATACGTATGGGCTCCCATGTATATTCTTTGACTACCTTGGGTACTTGGTGCCAGATGCTCTTTCTGATGATATCACCGGAAAAGCAGGTAAGCTATCCCAGAGTTTGGTACGTACTGATGAGATTACATTTTGTCTTTGTATCTTTTGTCCCTGGTCATTAAATTTGATAAATTTCTCAATATTTTACCACTGCCTTTTGTAAAGTCTGGATCTCCTGTCCAGTGTTCTGTTCTGTTCTAATGTTCTCATTGAGGATTTCAAGGTGTGACGTCTGTCCAGTAAAGATAAGGTCTCATCCTTGGACATAATTTTTATAGCATGCATATTTAGCTTCCTGGAGAGACATTCTATCAGTCAATCGATCATATCCCTTTGACAGCTTCCGATTAATATTTTTTTTGTTTTTTCAAGACAGGGTTTCTCTGTAGCTGCTTAATACATTTAACAGTACGAATTCTCTCAGACAATGTCTCAGCACCCTTTGTCATTGACTGGGTTTTGTTTGTCAAATTGGCTGTATCCTTCTCCAGAGAGTTGAATTTTCCTTTTAGTTGATCATTATCAGTCTGTAAAGACTGTATCATTTTTAAAAGTGCCTCATTCTTGGCCCTATTATCAAACTATGTTTTTAAAGACATTAAAATATGAAGGACAAAGCTAATCCCCAGAATCAAATAGAGGGATATAGGAGGGAAATCATATAAACCTTGTATAACATCGTACATGGCATAAGTAAAAAGGCTATTGAACTCCTGTATGGTTAAATTGTCCATCATCTTGTCCTTTTAAATTATAAATTTATAATTTATATTTTAAATTATAAATCTTACCTGTGGTTGAGTTTGAGGTGGAGTAGGTGCAATAACTGTTACTTGCCAGTAGGTGTCGCAGCGCACTTGTAGCTGTGTGGCCGGTTTGAATCTGAATTTTAGGGTTAAAGCTAAAAGATATGCTCAGATTAAAAACAGTGATTTAGTGTAAATCCCAGACTGTGTGCGCCGTGGAGGTCCCTGATTGGTCAGCGGCTGCACAAACACAAATGCCGAACAGAGACAACCGGGGAAGCCTGCGTCCCATCTGAGAGCATCTGCAAGCACGGGAAAACTGGACCCAGCTGAGACGTTTAATGAGAAAATATGAAGGACCGTGTCTGGCAGCTACTCAGGGCCGCTGCAGGGGAATTCTATACCCAAATGAACAGCGTGGAGCCTGACAGCAGCTGGCTAGAGTTGCTAGAGACCCGAGCCCCACGAATCAGGCTCCAACTCTAGAAGTTTACTCGATTCGGGAAATAACCAGGCTAGCTAAAAGATAAAAATTATATTTTTATTTACTATAAGGAAAAAACACACGAAACCAAAACGAGAAGTCCAAGCTCAGCTGTGCGGTGAGGGAACCACAGAGAGAGAGAGAGAGAGAGAGAGAGAGAGAGAGAGAGAGAGAGAGAGAGAGAGAGAGAGACCACCTGGGCTGTGCGCCCATTTTCCTCCGGGTCCCAGAAAGCCACACCCTAACTTGGTCCCATCTCTTGAAGATAATTGGTTAACAAGGTTTTCCCATCAATCCCATATACATAACACACCTCTGATCCCATATGGGTTTTGCCAGGCTCTCTAGCACAACATAATGAAGAAACTGATCAACTATTGTTAGGAAGTGTGGTGGAGGCCTCAGAATTTCATAGAAAACATCATGTCAATAGCAAAGGTTTAATTTTTTTTATTACTTGGCAACAAACCAAGAAAATTATAGGGCAATGTCCTACTTGTACTAACAATTTAAAGTTTTTGTACTCTGGATGTACATAACAAGTATTGATCCTTTAACCTCTCTGAGATCTGCTGCATATGACATTTAAAATGTTTAAGTTTTCTGCAGTGAGCCATGACCATGCTTAACAACAACCTTTGTTGTTTTTTTTTGTTTGTTTGTTTTTGTTTTTTCGAGACAGGGTTTCTCTGTAGTTTTGGAGCCTGTCCTGGAACTCGCTCTTGTAGACCAGGCTGGTCTCAAACTCACAAAGATCCACCTGCCTCTGCCTCCTGAGTGCTGGGATTAAAGGCGTGTGCCACCACTGCCTGGCTAACAACAACCTTTGAAGTCTGCAAAAGGATGATGGGGCCCCACAATGACATTTTCACTAGGACGATGACAATGTCACTAAGATGACAAACACTACCCAAAGATTGGCTTTGGACTACAAACCACTCAGGACAATTTTGAGGTGGCTAGTTTAGATGGTCCAGCCTTACAGACTACTCTAGCCAGGCAGGACTTGAGATAAACCCTGCATTCTCCCATTACACAGAGAGACTGGACAACAAATGATAAAGCTACCTCTCCCAGCTTGACAATTAACACAATTTTTTTTCAGGTCCCATAAAGATGCTGTTGCCCCCAGACAGCAGGAAGTAATTATAAGAACATGACACCCTCATTCCCAAGAAGTAGGGGTGGGTGGTTTTTGGTTATTCAATGGGTTATGGATATTTCTTATAATTTAGGGGAGCTGGTTAGAAGCTGTTATTGGTAATGTTTGGGGGAAAAAAACTGAACAGAGGAGATTAGATTCAGACATCTCATTCTGAAAAGAAAAAAGGGGGCTATAGATATGATAGGATAATAGGGTAGATTATTGAATCTACTTTTACCACTGAAAAAGCAACTACTAGTTTTAAGTGTTTTACATTGGCTTGGATTTTTGTATACTGATACAAAATTGAGGTTATCTTTGTTTTACTGTATATATGTTATAAAAATGATAGGATAAAAAGGTAGATTATTGAATTTAAACCAAAAAAGCAACTATTATTTTTAAAGATTTTTTTGTTTTGTTTTTCGAGACAGGGTTTCTCTGTGGCTTTGGAGCCTGTCCTGGAACTAGCTCTGTAGACCAGGCTGGTCTCGAACTCACAGAGATCCGCTGCCTCTGCCTCCCGAGTGCTGGGATTAAAGGCGTGCGCCACCACCATCCGGCTATTTTTAAAGATTTTACATTGACATGGATTTTTGTATATTGATATAAATTTAAGGTTATTTTTGTTAGAACATGCTGTATATACATTTCTAATTTTGTTCAATGTATTGTACCTATACAGCTCATTTAACAATGTAATGCAAATTTCTAGTCCTTATTATTACCAACCATTTAGGATAATAAGGAAATGCAGGTTAGTAGTCAGTCACCTATTAAAATCCAACTTGTAGTCATGTTAGGTATGTTTTCTAGGTCAAACAGATATATTTTGGGTAGACAGGTGGTCTTCAAACACTTCAGAGATCTACAGAATATGCTATTTAGGATTTTTTTATATTTATTTATTATATATACAATATTCTGTCTGTGTGTATGCCTGCAGGCCAGAAGAGGGCACCAGACCTCATTACAGATGGTTGTGAGCCAACATGTGGTTGCCGGGAATTGAACTCAGGACCTTTGGAAGAGCAGGCAATGCTCTTAACCACTGAGCCATCTCTCCAGCCCGATATTTAGGATTTTTTAAAATCACATAATGTTCTTTTTTTTATGACAATGAAATATGTTTGTTCCTGGCAGCACTAGATACTTCAGAGAAGATCATGGACATCAAAGAAATTCCATATGGAGTTTACTTTCTTTGAGACAAAACTTAGTCACTGGTCAAGAAAGTGCCCTTGCCTTGACTGCTGACAGTGTGCTGTCCAAATTTGACAAGCAGGGCACAAAAGAAAGTGACTGCCGATATTTGTCAAAACAAGGTAAGACAGTTCTTTGGAATATCCTGCTTCATAGAAAAATCTGTGAGATATTTTAGGCCTGTAGGCTGAAGGTGCATTCCCCAATGTTACAGAGGAATCTGGGGTGACTGTCCAGGCAGCCAGCTGTTTCTGTCATTTTTCACATTTTTTGGAAGTTGCTTGCTTGCACTTCCTGCTTATTCAGGTAATATTATTTTCTTCTCAGGTCTGTGTGGGAGTTGATGACTAGACAGTTATAGTTTTCCTTGTTTATTAAACTCAGAAAAGAAACTCACAAAAGAAATGTAAAGTGTATAAGGTTGAGAGATATTAAAAGATAGATTTGGCTTGGTAATTCAAGTCAGAATAGAAAGTGATTTAGGTACAATACTTTGGACTCACCAGGATGGAATAGATAATGGAGTATTTTCCCTGAATTTGTCAAATGCTAATGAAATAGACATTGTTAATGTAATTCTTGACTGTATATATTGTATATAGTTATTGTACTTATTGTATATAGTTTTTCTATGTTAGTTATGACCTTCTCTTTTTATTTTAGACAAAATGGGGGAAATGTTTTGATATTTTGTTTGTGTTCTGACAAATAATGCTTACCTGAGGAGCAGAGGGTGAAGCTAGCCACTAATTAACCATAGAGGTCTAGAGCTCTATATAGACAGACAGGAAGGGATAAGGCAGGGTGGAGACAGGAGCTTGGCCCTTTCTGGACTGAGAAGTTGGATAGGTAAAAGGAGACTGTGGTTGGTCCTTTACTTCTCTGATCTTTACCCCGAAATTTGGCTCCGGTTTTTTACTATTAAGACTAATTAAGATCTCACATCATCATGGGACAGACCTAGGCCCTCTGCATATGTGAGACAGTTTTGTAGGTTGGTCTGTTTATAAGGCTCCTAGCAGTGAGATCAGGACCTGTCCCTGGTGCTTACCTGACTTTTGGAAACCTGCTCCCCATGCTAGATTGCCTTGCCCAGCCTTGATGCAGGGGGAGGAGCTTGGTCTTGTGCCATGCTTCAAGCCCATGGGAGGCCTGCCCTTTCTGAATGGAGATGGTAGAGGGGTGGATGAGGAGGGGCAGGTGGGAGGTGGGGGGAAGGAATGGAAGGAGAGGAGGTAGAGAAACTGTGGTTGGTATGTAAAGTAAGTGAAAAAAATGTTAATTAAATAAATTTATTAAATAAGTAAATAAAAGAAGGTACCACCACATGGCAGAGGGTAGATAAGAAATATGGGTTAATTTAAAATGTAAGAGTTAATGAGTGCCGGGCGGTGGTGGTGCATGCCTTTAATCCCAGCACTCGGGAGGCAGAGGTAGGTGGATCTCTGTGAGTTCGAGACCAGCCTGGTCTACAAGAGCAAGTTCCAAGACAGGCTCCAAAGCCACAGAGAAACCCTGTCTCAAAAAACAAAAAACAAACAAACAAAAAAAGAGTTAACTAGTAACAAGCCTGAGCTATCAAGTGAGCATTTATAATTAATATTAAGTCTCTGTGTGTTTATTTTGGAGCCAGTGGTTCTGATAAAAACTCTGCCTACAACCCATAATGGGCTAGGTCCTTCCACATCAATCATGGATCAAGAAAGTGTACCATAGACTTGCCTACAGGCCAATATGGTGTGGGTATTTTCTTTTTCTTTTTTTTCTATGTGTAACAGTCCTGGCTATCCTGAAACTAGCTCTTGTAGGCCAGGCTGGCCTCAAACTCACAGAGATCCACCTGCCTCTGCCTCCCAAGTGCTGAGATTAAAGGCGTGTGCCACCATCACCCAGCAATGTATTTTCCCAATTGAAGTTCCCTCTTCCAAAATAACTCCAGCTTGTGTCAAGTAGACATAAAACCAGCCACCACACTATTTCCCTTAGTTACTCTCTATTCCTGTGATAAGATAGTTTAACCAATGGTCATCAAAATCCCAGCAAAATTCTTCAAAGACCTCGAAAGAATGGTACTCAACTTCATTTGGAAAAGCAAAACACCCAGGAAAGCCAAAACAATCCTGTGCATTAAAAGAACTTCTGGAGGCATCACAATCCCTGACTTCAAACTCTACTACAGAGCTACAGTACTGAAAACAGCCTGGTACTGGCATAAGAACAGACAGGAGGACCAATGGAACCGAATAGAAGACCCGGATATCAATCCACACATCTTCGAAAACCTGATATTTGATAAAGAAGCAAAAAAATATCAAACGGAGAAAAGAAAGCATATTTAACAAGTGGTGCTGGCATAACTGGATATCAACATGTAGAAAAATGAAAATAGATCCATATCTATCACCATGTACAAAACTCAAGTGCAAATGGATCAAAGACCTCAACATAAAGCCAGCCACATTCAACCTTATAGAAGAGAAAGTGGGAAGTACACTTGAACGCATTGGCACGGGGAACCACTTCCTAAATATAACTCCAGCAGCACAGACACTGAGAGAAACAGCTAATAAATGGGACCTCCTGAAACTGAAAAGCTTCTGTAAAGCAAAGGACACGGTCAACAAGACAAAACGAAAGCCTACAGAATGGGAAAAGATCTTCACTAACCCCACATCAGACAGAGGTCTAATCTCCAAAATATACAAAGAACTCAAGAAATTGGACACCAAAAGATCACATAATCCAATAAAAGAAATGGAGTACAGACCTAAACAGAGAACTCTCAACAGAGGAATCTAAAATGGCTGAAAGACACTTAAGGAAATGTTCAACATCCTTAGTCATCAGAGAAATGCAAATCAAAACAACTCTGAGATTCCATCTTACACCCGTAAGAATAGCCAAGATCAAAAACACTGATGACAACTTATGCTGGAGAGGTTGTGGGGAAAAGGGAACACTTCTGCATTGCTGGTGGGAGTGCAAGCTGGTACAACCCCTTTGGATGTCAGTGTGGCGATTTCTCAAGACCCAGTAATACCACTTTTGGGTATATATCCAAAGGATGCTCAATTGTGCCACAAGAACATGTGCTCAACTATGTTCAAAGCAGCTTTGTTTGTCATAGCCAGAAACTGGAAACAACCTAAATGCCCCTCGATCTAAGAATGGATAAAAAAAAAATGTGGTACATTTACACAATGGAGTACTCCACATCAGAAAAAAAATATGACAGCTTGAATTTTGCAGGAAAATGGATGGAGCTAGAAAGCATTATTTTGAGTGAGGTAACCCAGACCCAGAAAGACAATTATCACATGTACTCACTCATAGGTGGTTTTTAAACATAAAGCAGAGAAAACCAGCCTCCAAACCACAATCCCAGAGAACTTAGACAACAATGCAGACACTAAGACTTACATAGATCTAATCTACATGGGAAGTAGAAAGTATAAAAAGACAAGATCTCCTGAGTAAATTGGGAGCGTGGGGACCTTGGGGGGTGGGTTGAAGTGGGGAGGGGAAAGGCAGGGAGGGGAGCAGAGAAAATGTAGAGCTCAATAAATATCAATAAAAAATAATAAAAAAAATAGTTCAACCAAGGAAACATACAGAAGAGTTTATTTGGGGCTTATAGTTTCAAAAATTAAAGTTCATGACCATTATGGCAAGAAGCACAGCAGCAGACAGTCAGGCATGGTATTGGAGCCATAGCTGAGAGTTCACATCTTGAGACCTATGAGGCAGCATGAAATAGAGAGACACTGGGAAAGACGGAAAATCTTTTAAAACCTCAAAGCCCAACCCTAGTGACACACCTCCTCCAATAAGGGCACACCTAATCTTTCCACCAACTGGAGACCAAGTATTAAAATACATGAGACTGTAGGGGGCATCCCACTGCTGGAAGGCTGTTAGGTCATCATGGTGCTGTTCTCGGAAGGACTTAATGTATTTTTTCTTTGTGTACACAGGGGCCAGGGCATGCTCAGGAAGAGCTCTACTATACCCTCCTACAGCCTCCTTCTTACAGTTAGTTTTCATGAGAAAAGTTTATATAAAAAGGTTGTGCCTGGCCCCCCAAATCTCGTTTTCTGTCTTTCCATGAGATCTTATAGTCACATACTCTTGTCATTATAATGATGTGTCCTCCTGATCTAGGACTTCAGTTTCCAAACCTAAGCTAAATAAACTTCCGTACAAAGGACCTAGGCTCGGGTATTTTATTATAGTGTAGAAAATAGACCAAGATGTCTTCTTCTCAAGTAGGTCCTACAGTTAGAAACTTGGTAAGAATTCTTAGATTTTCAGAGCTGTGTATGATGGCGTACACTTGTAATCCCACCACTCTGGAGGCAGAGGCATGAAGATCAGCCACAAGTCTGAGGCTAGCCTTATCTACACCATGGATTTCAGGGCAGTCAAGGGCAAGGTAGTGAGATCCTATCTCAAACAAACTTATGCATGTATTTTTTTTTCTGCTGACTTCTGCCAGTTTTTCTAGGATTTTAATCTGTGGGTCCCAAAGTAAACGATACACCCCAGAATATCCTGGCTGGTTTGCCAAATAGGAGAGAAAATTTTTTTTTTACTCCTCTGTGGTTTAAATGATAAATATATATAATTACATAGGACTGTGTAATTATATAGTTTCTGGCATTTGAATACTTGATTCCTGGTTGATGGAGCTGTTTGGGAAGGACTGAGGTATGGCCTTGCTTGAGGAAGTATGTCACCAGAGGCAGGCTTTGAGAGCTTAAGGTCTCAATGTACTCCCAGTTGCTCTCTCAGATACCTGCCTGTGGTTTGTGAGCTTTGGCATCCTGCCCCTGGCCTTCTGTCTGCTGCCAGCTTCCCTACTGTAACAAACCTGGAATCAAAAGCCAAATAAACCCTCCCTTCTGTACGTTGCTTTGGTCATGGTGTTTAATCATAGCAATAGGAAGGAACTAATCTACTCTCATAAACTTATACTTGGGAATATACCTGTAAGAAATAACAAATTGAGGGGCTAGAGAGATGGCTCCGAGGTTAAGAGCACTGCCTGCTCTTCCAAAGGTCCTGAGTTCAATTCCCAGCAACCACATGGTGGTTCACAACCATCTTTAATGGGGTCTGGTGCCCTCTTCTGGCCTGCAGGCATACACACAGACAGAATATTGTATACATAATAAATAAATAAATAAAAGAAATAACAAATTGAACGGGTATGGCGGCGGTATGGTGGCTCACACCTATAGTTTCAGCATTTGAAAGTTGAAGTGGGAGGATCACCATGTGTTTGAGTCCAGGAAGTCTCTGCCTCTCATGGAGTGGGCCTTACATCCAATAAGATATTGGTTGGTTACTCCTACAAGCTTTGTGCCACTATTGCACTAGCAGAGCTAGTCCACTTTGAACCTCACCTTAGTAACTTTGGAGTAAGCAGCATCAAAGTCTGTGAGAATTCTCTCTTGTGCAGTTTTGATTCCCTAGGATAGTCCTCTAGTCTTCTGCTTAGGAGACAGAAGCATCTAACTTCCAGTTAAATATAAAACAATTCTACTAGGGCACAGAGGGGCAACACTTGAGCTTGTTCTAAGAAGAGAAAGTGGAGGAACTGACTGAGGACTCCACAGACACTCATTCAACCTTTCCATCATGACTTTAAATTGTAGACACTCAGAACTGGAAGGGTCCTTGTCCACTGACATGATTTGGTTACCACTTGACTTCAAAATAAACAGTTATTCAACAAAAGGGTAGTTCAATCTACCTGAAAAAATTTTTTCCTTTTCTTTTCTTTTCTTTTTTTTTGATTTTTCGAGACAGGGTTTCTCTGTAGCTTTTGGAAAGCCTGTCCTGGAACTAGCTCTTGTAGACCAGGCTGGCCTCGAACTCACAGAGATCCGCTTGCCTCTGCCTCCCAAGAGCTGGGATTATAGGCGTGCACCACAACCACCCAGTTCAACCTACTTTTTTTTTTTAAATTTACTTATTACGTATTCAGTGTTCTGCCTGCATGTATCCCTGCAGAAGAGGGCACCAAATATCATTACAGATGGTTGTGAGCCATCATGTGGTTGCTGGGAATTGAACTCAGGACCTTTGGATGAGCAGGCAAAGCTCTTAACCACTGAGCCATCTCTCCAGCCCCTCAACCTACTTTTTAATGCTTTTAGTAATAAAGAACTCACAGTTCAGATTGTCCTAATTTTTGTCAAACAGCTTGTAGAATCTTTAGAATAAATAAAAACATAAAATTAAAAATAAATAAATAAAAGAAGTCTGAGCTACAGAATAAGACCCTGTCTCAGAAGAAAAAAAAAAGCAGGGCTGGAAACATGGTTCAGAAGTTGAGAATGCTTTCTGCTCTTCCAAGAGACCCAAATTTCGGCCCCATCCTCTAACACTGGCTCCAGATGATCCAGTGGATCTCTTCTGGATTCCAAGGGTTCTTGCACTCATGTAAACATGCTGCTCTTCCCTCATATAAAAACCTACAACAGGCACATTTTACAGATAAAATGTTTGAAGCATTCCCTTTAAGCAATATGACATCAGTGCCTGAATGGCTGTGGTTGTCAATTCTTTCATAATTGCGCTGGGTTGTAGGAAGCACAGAAACCAAGTAAAATCTTCAGTCATTTAAAATGAATAATGTAGCATGGTACTTAATGTTAAATCAACATATTATATATATGCTTTTGGTAGGCATATGTATATATAAAATTTTAAAATGCTTTATAAAAGCAGCAGAATTATTAGGTGAGAAAGAATAAATATAACAAAAGATGAGACTATTAATATAAAAAATATTATATAACTTTATTAAAATACATTTAAAGACATAAGTGGAAATGTTCCTTTATGGATATGAAGGCTTTATCATAGAAGTACCTGCTTTTCCTAGTCAAATCCATAAACTCAATGTAACTCCAATAAAAATACAGACTTTTCCCTGGCAACTGACATTATGAATAAACAAAGCAGAGAAGTACAAATTAAGAAAAGATAGAGTAATTTAGATAAACAAGAAGAGTGGGAAGAATTGATCCTCGGGGTATTAAAGCTTTTTAAAAGACGCTGTGGTACTAACACAGGGTCTACTTGAAAGAGAGCAGAGAACCAGCAATAGACATGGACATGCGACAGTATGCAGCAGCAGTGGCTGGGTCTGGTGGCACACACCTTTAATCCCAGCACTGTGCTGGAGACGCAGAGGCAGACAGATCTCTGAGTCTGAGGCCAGCCTAGTTTACACGGTGAATTCTTGGCCAGCCAGGGATACACAGTGGGATCCTACCTCAAATAAACAGAAAACGACAAACAGCTATCAGTGGAGAAAGGATGTAACTGATCGAAAAGAATTGGATTTCTGACTTGAAAACCAAGAACAAACCATGCATGATAGCTTATAATGCCTGAAATCCCAGGATTTGGGAGGCTGAGCTAGGAAGATCTCAAGTTTGTGGTCAGTCTGGGCAACAGACCCTGTTTCCAAAACAAGTAACAGACAAACAAAAACAACCCCAAGTGGAGTAAAGACCTAAATATGAATAGAAATACTTTGGAAGAAGATATAACCAGCCTTTTTCCCCCAAGATTGACTGTAGAAGGTAGGAATAACACAGGAAAGACTTTGTAAGATACAAAAGCGCTGGCTACAACTTCATAGACAGCATTTTATATTAAGATGAAAATAGAACTTTATCGTGCTCAAAAAAACCCCTTGTGATTTAGAGGGGTGTAACTAAATGTTTAGGGAGAAAGGACCTGGAATTTGTTTTAAAGCGATCTTAGAGCAGTGGTTCTCAACCTTCCTAATGCTGTGACCCTTTAATACAGTTTCTCGTGTTATGGTGACCCCCAACCATAAAATTATTTATGTTGCTACTACATAACTGTAATTTTGCTACTTTTATGAATCGTAAATATTTGACAAGTGGAGTATCTGACATGTGACCCCTGTGAAAGGATCACTCGACCGCAGACTGAGAACCGCTGACCCAGAACAAAAGGAAGCTCATGAGTGACATATCAACATGGACGTAACTCACAAACATGTCAAACAACGGAAACATACATTGTGATGCAATGTGCATAAAAGATAAAGTCATAAAAATAAATAACATTTTGCTGGGACGCATCTATCTATACAAACTTCATACAGAAAAGCTCACAATAAGTTCAAAATTAATTCAGAATAGTGGTTATTTCTGTTAGGAAACATAAGGGGCCTGGAACTCAGAACATGAAGGAAACAAGCATGTTGGGAATAAGGTTTGTTTACTGTATTTTTTATATTAAGGTGGTAGGTGCATGAGTATGCTATAGCATCCTTTAGATATTTTGTATGTAACCAAAAAATCATAATTTAAAAATAATTTGTTTTCTATAAAGGGACATGGCAAAAGGAAGAGAAGAGGCTCAAGGTGTACACCAGGGGAGACAGTGACAGTTGACTGTGTTTCTGTTCTCATTGAGAAAATAGGTGACGTCTTGCCTCTCCCTGGGAATACACACTGTGCTAGACTGAGAACATTGATTCCTTCCAGTTCATCATAAAGACAGGTGCTATGAAGCATGGGCTCTGGCCGACGTCGGAGGAGGTCCTATGTGTCAAAGGATCCAGGTAAAGAAGCTGAGTCCTGCACCTGCTTTTCCTTCTCCCTACTTGTTCATGTGTTCAGAATGGTTTCCAGGTTTGTTTGTTTGATGGTGCCGGTGGTCCAACCCAAGCCCTCGTTCATGCTAAGCAAGTGCTCTACCACCAACTCCACCTATAACCCTAGATTTGCATTTCTAACTTTTTAGAAAAAGATTTCTTTATGTGTATGATTGTTTTGCCTGCATGAACGTATGTATTCCAAATGTGTGCCTGGTGCCCAAGGAGGTCCTGGTCAGAGAAGGCATTAGATCCCCTGGAAGCAGAGTTATAAATAAGGACGTGAACCTTATTTATAACTACCATGTGGTATTTATAAATACCATGTGGATACTGGGAATAGAACTTGGATCCTCTGCAAAGGCAACAAGCGGTCTTACCCACTGAGCCATCTCTCCAGCCCCTAGGCTTGCATTTGTTGTTGTTTTTTTGAGAGAGGGTTTTGCTGTGTAACAGCTCTGGCTATCCTGGAACTTGCTTTGTAGATCAGGCTGGCCTTGAACTCACAGAGATATGCCTGTTTCTGCCTTTTAAAGGCATGTGCCATCACCGCCTGGCAAGACTTGTATTTCAAATGAGCATTGTTCAGTAAGTGGGATTCAGTGTGGGGCTGGACGTGCCTTTCCTCCAGCTTTGTAAAGTGAGTTGATGTCTCTGGGAAAGACCTACAGTAGTGTGAGTGTGAGGGACCTGATACCTACCACCTCTCCCTGGTTTCCCAGGCAACTGAGAAGAGCATTGACTTCTAGTTCATCTGTCAAGCTCACCCCTTATGAGGAGTGGTACCTATTTACTCCGGTGCCTGACTCTGGAGAAGAACAGCACTGTGTCAGCTTCCTGTTCAGTTAAGCAGCAGACAATACACTGCTGCCCCTCCTGACGTCACAATCTCTTGACAACTCCAATTTCTGACTTCCTTGTTGCCTTCCTGGGAGAGTCCCTGGCTCCTTCTGTCCTTCTTGGGGAATCCCCATCTTCCCCCTGGTCTCCTTGGTGGTGGTGGGGAGCATCTTCTGCCTGGACTTCCTGTGGAGCCCACAGTAATGGAAGCTGGTGGCAAGCTGATCCTGCGCCGTGTACAGAGTGCAGCTGGCTCTGGCTTCTGAGGCCACAGCTACTGGGATCCAGCACCTGGTGTGAGCTATTTCCAACTTTTCTCATGAAAACTTAAGTGTCAACTTAGTGTTTCCAGATCTGAAAGAGACCAAAGAGAATTACAAGGCTTATCACTCTTCCCAAACCTAACATCTGTTGTTTCTCCCCATCAGGTCCTTCCATCTTCTGTTTTGTTTTTGTTCTACCCACTACAGTATGTCCCTTCCCTGATACGGGCTGCAATTGGTTTCTATCACCTTTTTTTTTTCTTTACCATTTTGCAGTGCTAAACTGATGTCACTCCTTGCATCTGTCCAGCTCCTGGAACACACCTCTAATCCAGTTTCAGAGAGAAACCTATTACGATCACTAATACTACCTGCTAATTGACGACTCAGTTTGTGCTAGGCCCTGCCTGTTATAAACACTTGACACGTACTCATTCTACACTAATGGAGTCCTAATGAAGAATGAGAAATTCAAGGTTCAGCGGGGCTAAGTGACATGCCCCAGTGACTCAAATGCTAATGGGTGAAGGAGCCAGGGTACAAACGCAGTCTTCTCCGGAAGCTTTCAATTACTAGAGCTACAGAGACTACCTCCTAAAGTCCTTATACAGACACTGGCTAACACTTTACCCCCTCCAGGCCCGCCTATATCTTACAGCGTATGACAGCCTCCTTGACTTGGTAAAAGCCACCATCCTGGCCTCTGCCATCCACATAGTACATGAATCGGAGTTCCGGCGGGTAGGCGGCTCTGGTCAGGCCGGATAGCAGGGGTATGGTGCAACCCTCCGCCCCCGGGGCCTCCGTCAGCGCCTGCAGCATCTGGTACTTGCACCAGGGGTCCCGGAGGAAGCCTGGGGTGATGAGCAGCACACGGCAGTGACTACTGCTCAGGGCCTGGCAAAGTTCAGAAACAATGGCGCCACCTGGGGTTGCATCCCGAAGCTGCAGGAAGCATCGTAGGCTGGCCTTGCTGCCCTCCAAGTAGGAGACCAGCTCCTGGGCGGCCTCTAGGTCCTCCTCACTGTGGCACACACAGACGTCATAGTCTTTGCTCCAGCGGCCACTGCTGCAGCTGGTGTCCATGTGTGTTGGTTGCAAGGTAGGAGACATTCCTGAGCTGCAGCTCGGGGGTGAGCTACGGTTGGAGGGTGAGTTGTGGCTCCGGGGTGAGCTGCGGCTCGGGGGTGGGAGACCGTCCTGTGTGGCTTTCTGTGAACCATCACTTGGGTGGCTTTCCGGGGGGGCTGGCATCTTCTTCGGCTTCTTCAACAAAGCCTGCCTGAACCAGTCTACAGTGGGGAAACACAGAGCTGAGACTCGCTGCCTGCAAGTTGAGGCCCCACCCCCAAGGAAAATGGGCGTGACTCTGCCAGCTTCACCTTACCCGCGGTCCTACTGCCTTGCTGTTAGGCACACACTGAGGTCTTGCCTAAGAGTTCCTGCTATCTTTAAAGGTTCCCTAGTAATGAGGCGGTGGTGGTGAACACCCTTAATCCCAGCATTTGGGAGGCGGAGGCAGGCAGATCTCTGTGAGTTCGAGACCAGCCTGGTCTACAGAGCTAGTTCCAGGACAGCTAGGGCTGTTATACAGAGAAACCCTGTCTTGGAGAGGGGGAAAAAAGAAGAAAAGAAAAGGAAAGAAAAGAAAAGAAAAGAAAAGAAAAGAGGGGCAGCTTTAATAGAGTCACCATGGTGAGGGAGTGTTTGTTATAATCTAGCTACCCAAGAGGCTGAGACAGTGAGGGGTAATTCAAGGCCAGACTGGAAAAAACAATGAGATTGTCATAGAAATAAAATAAAATTTACTGTGCATGATGGCGCACACCTTTAATCCCAGCACCTGAGAGGCAGAGGCAGGTGGATCTCTGAGTTCAAGGTCAGCCTGGTCTACAGAGAGTTCCAGACCAGCCAGAGCTGCATAACAAGACCCTCTCTGAAACATAAAATAAAAATTTTAAATTAGAATAAAACAATTTATTTGATTATAAATTAATAATTTAATTATAAAAAGAAATATAGATGGCCTTGTTCTGTCGTAGGTCATCTGCTATCTGCTACCCAAGGCCACCTTAATCAGAAGGCTATAAGCCAGAGTAGTCAACTGCCTGTGTGAGTGGACATCCTCAGACGGGGACTAATCAGGCCCAAGGCCTAGCTACAGCCCTAAGAGGGGGTGAACTCATCAAGGCAAGAATGGAAAGGACTAAGGAAATTGGGTACAGTGATATATGCCTGTAATCCCAGAATTTGGGACATAGAAACAGAGGACCAGAAGTTTAGGGTCAACCTCAACTACAATGGTATGTTCAAGGCAGTCTGGTTAATACAAATGAGTAACTAAATAAGAAGAAAAAGGGCCAAGGGACTGGAATGTGTTGTGTTGTTCAGAGGCCGAGGGCTGCTAGTCCGAGCTCCCGGGGAACACAGAGTCACACTTGCCAGGCCCCAGATCTAACTGCAAACCTGTCATGCTGCTTGCTCTGTGACCTTAAGCAAACTGGCCTAGGACTCCATTTCCTCATCTATAAAATGAGTTTGCTAGTTCTTGAGAATAAACTGTAAGTACTCCATAATATTAAAACTCAGCTGTACTGGGGATTGTTACATTTTTTTCTTTCCTTGTTTCCTTTCTCTGAAAAGTTCTGGGAAAGGATTCAGATGTCAAGATACACCACATTAAGCCTTCGGCACAATGGTTGTCAGGTCAATAGGCTGGAAAACATCTAAAACAAAGGCCTGCAGAACCCATCACCCATCCCTTATTCCTCCCTCTCCACGGAGCTTTGGGTCATCTCACCAGCAGCTCTGTTCCCCATCACCAGACTTTCAGGATCTCTCCTCTGCATTTGAAAGAGTCCGTCTTCTCACCTCACCAGCAGACTGGGAATTACCCTCTTAGGAACCAGAGCGTAACTAGGAGACAGGCTCCACTCACCAGCTATCTTGTCTCGAGGCTTCTTGGACTGAGTGGAAGAGGCTGGGATGGAGGAAGATGAAGCCATAGTGCAGGCCTCCAAGCTAACCCTGGGAGAGCAGGCACTGGGGGCATGGCAGGACGGGAGAGAGCCATGGAGCAGCCATTCTGCAAAGGACACAATCGCAAAAGTTGTACTTACCTACCTGGAAGTTCTGCTTTTCTCCTAGTCCCTAATGGTTCAGTCTCTAACCAGGTCCATGGGACCAGGGAAATGACCCAGATCTGTGAAGTGGGACCAGACTTACAAGGTACAAACTTGGTAGAGTGACTGTTCTCTGCTTCAGTTGGCCAGGAATGCATCTGAGATCTAGGAAAAGAGAGAGGACAGGCAGCTCTTTAGAAGGACTTCCTGTGTCAATGCTGAAACCGGAGAGGGACTGGCCATTTGGACAGGTAGATGAGTGTTAAGAGGTAGGAATACTTGAAGAAAGTCTTGCTACATATTCTCTGTCTATCTTGCCCTAACCCCATCCACCCACTCAGCTAGCCCTCACCTGTCCGCTAGGGAAACAATGTCATAAGATGGTGAGGACTGCCAACGGCACGCACACTGCACGGATTTGCAGCTCATGCTGGTCATGGCCTTCAATAATCTTTCTAGGCTTTGGGGTCTCCATCTGTGATGCTAGAAACTACCACTCAGCATTACCATGTGAACAACATGAAGTAATTTATGTAGTGTGCTAACAGTACCTCGTGTGTAAAAAAATGTTAAGAAAGTATTGTGGGTTAGTATGTCCTTATACAGATGTGGCAGCATATTGTGGTCTCGGGTACACAGGAGGTTGAGGCAGGTAGATTATTTCTATGAGTTTGGGTCAGCTTCAGAAATCTTTTGAGACCCTATCCCTTTTTTTGTTTTGTTTTTCAAGATAGGGTTTCTCTGTGTAACAGCTCTGGCTGTCCTGGAACTTGCTTTGTAGACCAGGCTGGCCTCGAACTCATGGAGATCCGCCTACCTCTGCCTCCCAAGTGCTGGAATTCAAGGTGTGCACCACCAGTGAGATCCCATCTTAAAACAGTCGGGTGTGGTGGTACAGGCGTGTAATGCCAACAGGAGGACTGCTGCAAATTTCAGGTCAGCTTGGGCTACACAGTGAGTTCCTGGCTACCTAGGAATATATAGTGAGGCTTTGTCTCAAATAATCTAGCTGTGGGAGGGAATTTGGTCCTTAGTACTTTTGTTTTTATTTCTTTAGCTTATTTTTTATTTTTTGGTTTTTTAAGAGAAGGTTTCTCTTTGTAGCTTTGGCTGTCCTGGAACTCAAGTCTGTAGAACCAGGCTGGCCTTGAACTCAGAGATCCACCTGCCTCTGCTTCCCATTTGCTAGGATTAAGGTAGCACTGTCTGGCAGTCCTTAGTAATATTTATTTATTTATTTATTTATTTATTTATTTATTTATTTATTATGTATACAATATTCTGTCTGCTTATTTATTTATTTATTTATTTATTTATTTATTTATTTATTTATTTATTTATTTATTATGTATACAATATTCTGTCTGCTTGTATGCCTGCAGGCCAGAAGAGGGCACCAGACCTCATTACAGATGGTTGTGAGCCACCATGTGGTTGCTAGGAATTGAACTCAGGACCTTTGGAAGAGCAGGCAATGCTCTTAACCACTGAGCCATCTCTCCAGCCCCCAGTCCTTAGTAATTTTAAAACCCAGTCCCTAGTTCGAATTTATCCCTTAGTCCTTAATTTTTTTAAATTGTGTGTCTGTGTGTGACAAAGAGAGAGAGAGAGAGGTGCAGGCACATGGTATTCTACAGCCCATGTGTGGAAGACAAAAGACAGCTTTAGAATCTGGTTCTCTCCTTCCAGTACAGGTTCTGGGGATTGAATTTAGATCACAGCTACTGACTGTGCAATATTGTCATATTGCCCTTCATGTGGGAGGAATATATTTGGTTTAAAAGATTCAATATTATGACATTAATCTTCCCAAAATTGACCTTTAGTTCAGTGTTATCTCTGATTAGGGTTTTTTGGGGGGGGGGGCACATTATCAAATTGCTTAAGAATTTGTATGAAAACACGAAGGACCAAGAATGCTCTTCTGTGTTCTCTGCACACTGCAAGGATAGAGTGGCTCTGATACTGGAGGCTCTCTTAGCGTTGGTTTTAGGGAGAAGACTCTGTGGGAGCAGAGCCTGTTTGAACGCAGGGGAGCCCTAGCATTCTCGGGGCAATTCTCCAGCTAAAGGATAGGTAGAGATCTGGGGTTGGGAGCTAGCAATAATGAATAAAGGGTTCCTTTCTGGTTTTTTGCTGGATCTGCAGACGTCATAACAAAAGATTCCTATGGGAAACCATATAGAAACAAATCTGTAATCAGAAGTTTCAAAATTTTAAAATGTCAATTTTTGCCCATCAAAATCCCAACAAAATTCTTCAAAGACCTTGAAAAAATGGTACTCAACTTCATTTGGAAAAGCAAAAAAACCCAGGAAAGCCAAAACAATCCTGAGCAACAAAAGAACTTCTGGAGGCATCACAATCCCTGACTTCAAACTCTACTACAGAGCTACAGTACTGAAAACAGCCTGGTACTGGCATAAGAACAGACAGGAGGACCAATGGAACCGAATAGAAGACCCGGATATCAATCCACACATCTTCGAAAACCTGATATTTGATAAAGAAGCAAGAAATATCAAATGGAAAAAAGAAAGCATATTCAACAAGTGGTGCTGGCATAACTGGATATCAACATGTAGAAAAATGAAAATAGACCCATATCTATCACCATGTACAAAACTCAAGTGCAAATGGATCAAAGACCTTAATATAAAGCCAGCCACATTCAACCTTATAGAAGAGAAAGTGGGAAGTACACTTGAACACATTGGCACAGGGAACCACTTCCTAAATATAACTCCAGCAGCACAGACACTGAGAGAAACAGTTAATAAATGGGACCTCCTGAAACTGAAAAGCTTCTGTAAAGCAAAGGACATAGTCAACAAGACAAAACGACAACCTACAGAATGGGAAAAGATCTTCACTAACCCCACATCAGACAGAGGTCTGATCTCCAAAATATACAAGGAACTCAAGAAATTGGACACCAAAAGATCACATAATCCAATAAAAAAAAAATGGAGTACAGACCTAAACAGAGAACTCTCAACAGAGGAATCTAAAATGGTTGAAAGACACTTAAGGAAATGTTCAACATCCTTAGTCATCAGAGAAATGCAAATCAAAACAACTCTGAGATTCCATCTTACACCCGTAAGAATAGCCAAGATCAAAAACACTGATGACAACTTATGCTGGAGAGGTTGTGGGGAAAAGGGAACACTTCTGCATTGCTGGTGGGAATGCAAGCTGGTACAACCCCTATGGATGTCAGTGTGGCGATTTCTCAGAAAATGTATTGTTTGCCGTTGATACAAACTGGAGAATAACTTAATTTTTTAAAATGATATTATAAAGTTTAAGATAACATAAAATAATATGAAAACAAAAAAATCATATAGTATGATATTCAACTTGAATATACAGATGTAAGTTTTATGAAACAGGGCTCGGGGTAGCTTAGGAAGAGAGCAAGCATTTAACTGATACAGAGATATTTGCTTTCACCTACACTTAGCATGCACAAAGCCTTGCATCGATCCTTAGTACTAAAAGAAAAAAGGAGGAGGGGGGGAGGAGAGGAAAAGAGTGAAGAAGAAGAGTAGGAAGAAGGAAGGAAGCAAGTAAGGTTTTTGAAATAACTTACCTTTTTACAGCACATCCTGATTTCGGGCAACTGTCTTTTTTTATTGCTTCAGAACAACAAAAACAAAACCAAAAAAACTATGGCTGGAGATGTAGCACTGAGGTAGAGTGTTTGCTTAGCCTGCACAGATGAGGCCTAGTGCTGTGGAGGTCAGGGGAAGAAGGCTGAGAGAGAGGAAGAGGAGAAGAAGAAGATGAAGAAAAAGGAACAGGGGATAATTAAGTCAAGAGTTTAACAGTATATCCATTGGAAGCAGGGGTGGGTGGGTGGAGGGGATATGCCCTTTAACTGTCATTATGGACAAGTGTAAGCATAGAAAATAACAGCATTTCTGACAGGATAATTGTGCAAGATAGCAGACAAGTTCCTGTAAGCATGTACTTCCCAAATAAAACCTCATGCACCTTCCTTTTTCATTGTAAGTTCTTTTGCAGCCAAGGCTGGGAGCAATCAGACATGACTAAACTTTTCCCAGATGCAGAGCGACAGTCACACACGTCGAGCAGATAAGATACTGAGTCCAGGCCTCCAGCTGGCAGATCTGACCACCAGCTCTGTCTAATCTCTGACTCACGGGGACTCACATGAGGTCATGTTCCCTTTTTAAATGCACATAAAGCAGAATGACATGCACTTCAAAGGCCCACTTTATAAAGAATGACACACACTTCACAGAAAACTAGCAAGGGCTCCCTCAAAAGAGAACCCGCTAGAGAACTGGGCATGGTGGCGCATGCCTATAATCCCATTATGGATTTAGGAAGCTTTGGCAGGAAGATCACTTCTAGTTCAAGGTCAGCCTGGACTACATAGTGAGTCCCAGGCTAGCTTGGTATATAAATTGAAAACCCTCCTCAATAAAACAAAACAAGACAGATAAATAAAACACACACACACACACAAAACAGCCCCACTTGAGAAAAACAAAGTAAAATGCAAAGACACTCCTGGAGATTCTTATTGGGTGGTTTAGAAGAGAAGCCTAAGTTTTATGAGTGTTCTAGAAAATTCTGATGCATGGAAGCATTGATCTAGATGTTAAACTCTCTCTCTCTCTCTCTCTCTCTCTATATATATATATATATACTCACACACACATATATATACACACTTGATGTGATATTTTATGTGTATACAAATATATAATATACATGCATATATAAACACATAAAATACACATTATAATATATATTAAGACACACACATGTGTGCACACTTATACAATACTAATACATTTTCTAATTTTAAAAGCAAATAAAAGTCCACATTTTTCTCTTGGTCACAGCTAAAGGAGCGAATAAAACAAATGTGGACCAATCTGCAAAAAAAAAAAAAAAAAAAAGCAAATAAATTGCTGACATTTATAATCAGTGAAATTTACTTATTTATTTTATTTTGGGGGGAGTTAAGGTAGGGTCTCTTATAGTACATGCTGGTCTCCACTCACTCTGTAACCCAGAATGACTCTGAACTCTAGATCTTCCTGCCTCCACATTCCATGTGCTGGGATTACATGCAAATATATTATGTATGTTCTAAATATATATGCCTAAATGATGTGTTTGTTTTGTACTTATTATGCTGTGAATTTTGTGTAAATATGCAGGTAGTTAATATAGATTGTGTCAGCAGCATTCAGGAGGGAGAGGCAGAGTCAGGAAGATCTTTGTATGTGTTTGTGTGTTAAGGCCAGTGTGGACTACATAGTGAGTTCCAGACCAGTCAGACCTGCAGAGTGGAAACCCTGTCTTAAAAACCAAACCATCTGGGTGGTGGTGGTGATCACCTTTGATCCCAGCACTCAGGAGGCAGAGGCAGGCAGATCTCTGAGTTGGATGTCAGCCTGGTCTACAAAGCAAGTTCCCGGATGGCCAGGGCTACACAGAGAAACCCTGTCTTGAAAAACAAAACAAAATGAACAAAAAAACCAAAACCTGTCTTCAGGCATTAGTTACCTGAAGCTTAAAAATGGCTCTCCCCGCTCTCTTTCTTTAAGTAGTGCTGGAGATAGGGAATCTAGCACATTGTAAGCACTCTACCACTAAGCTACATCCCACAACTCCAATGAGTGCTTCTAATACACTTTTAAAAGGCACTGTAGGTAAAGGCTGTGAAAAGTACCTTTGATCTTACAGACAAGTGCTGACGTGTGCACTACCGGAGCCGTAAGGATTTACTGTAGAGCAACAGCAGCTGAGGCAGAATGACTGATGGGGAAGGGGAAGCGGACAATATAAAACCAGAGTGGCAGCCGGGCGGCGGTGGCGCACGCCTTTAATCCCAGCACTTGGGAGGCAGAGGCAGGTGGATCTCTGTGAGTTTGAGACCAGTGTGGTCTATAGAGTTAGTTACAGGACAGGCTCCAAAGCCACAGAGAAACCCTGACTCGAAAAACCAAAAAAAAAAAAAAAAGAAAAACAAAAACCCTGAGTGTCGCTATGCAGGCCTGCATCTCAACCATCTCCTGCCTTACACAATGGTAACACTGAGCTGTCGCTATACAGACCTGCATCTCAACCATCTCCTGCCTTACACAATGGTGACACTGAGCTGTCGCTATGCAGGCCTGCATCTCAACCATCTCCTGCCTTACACAATGGTGACACTGAGCTGTCACTATACAGACCTGCATCTCAACCATCTCCTACCTTACAACAATTTTGACACCAAGGTTCAGTAGAGAAACATGATGGTCTTTCCACCTTGTCCTCGTTATTTTGAAATAGGGTTTGTTTTACCCCAGGCTATGTACCAACTGCTATGTAGATGAGGATGACATTGAGCTTCTGATCCTCCAGCCTCTGCTTCTGAAGTGCTGGGATCATTGGCAAGGGCTATGAAGCCCAGTTTTATGCCACGCTGGGGATCCAACCCCTGGGTTTGTGCATTCTAGGGAAGAGTTCTACCAACTGAGCTATACCACCAGCCCCAGAAAGGTGCTCTTGCAATCCACAGCGTTAGGTCTACTAAGTATTGTGGGGAACTTTAATCTCAATATACATCTCAAGACACAAACTAAATTTCAAATAGATATTAGAGATAGCTGTGACTAGCAAGACAATAAAGATCTTTTTTTTTGGGGGGGGGGGGGATTTTTCAGGTCAGGGTTTCTCTGTAGTTTTTGGTGCCTGTCCTGAAACTAGCTCTTGTAGACCAGGCTGGCCTCGAACTCACAGAGATCTGCCTGCCTCTGCCTCCCAAGTGCTGGGATTAAAGGCATGCGCCACCACCGCCCGGCGACAATAAAGATTTTATAGGAAAACATATGGCATGATTTATGACTTTGGAGTAGACAAAACAAAAAAAAATATTGAGACATGGCCTCATTTTGTAGAGGCTGGCCTAAAATGCAGTACATAGGCCAGACTGGTCTCAAACTCACAGCCATCTGCCTGAGTGCCAAGAATACAGGTGAGAACCATTACATCTGGCTTTAAAAAAAAATTCAGATGTGATACAGTCTGTATAAGGGGAAAATGATAAATTGGAAAACATGTAAAGACTTTTGCCCCCAAAGATATCATTAGGAGAGTGAGGATGAATCTGCTGAAACAGAGGTGATGTTTAAAAATATGTATCTAGCTGGGCAGTGGTAGCGCATGCCTTCAATCCCAGCACTCGGGATGCAGAGGCAGGCGGAGCTCTGTGAGTTCAAGGCCAGCCTGGTCTACAAGAGCTAGTTCCAGAACAGCCAGGGCTGTTTCACAAAGAAACCCTATCTTGGAAAACAAAACAAAATTAAAAAAAAAATGTATCTAACGAATGCCTTAAATCCCAAATATTTCAAGAACTCCCATAAACTGCTAAGAGACATGAATGTGGAGAAGACTTGAGCAGTCATCTCACAGAAAGGATATTCAAATGATCAGCAGACAGAAAGATGCCCGGTTTACCGTCCTCAGAGAAATACAAATTGAAACCTCAGGGCATCAACACTGTGCAGTCAGCAGAAACAGCTCCAGGGAGGACACTGGCTGGAGCTTAATAAGGACAGAAGAGTGAGCATGCACACACGGCTGCTGGGAGTGTGGGGCTAACTCAGGCTGGCTGGCCTTGAACTTACCTCCTCTCAGCTCCACTGTGCTGAGTACAGGTGTATGCTGTGCTACCCAGGAAGCACAGCCTTTTTTTTTTTAACTTAGAAAATATTAATGTGTTTGGATGTTTTGCCAGTGTGTATGTCTGTGTACCATTTTCCTGCCAGGTGCCTGCAGAGGCCAGAAGAAGGTATTGGATCCATGAGGGTTCTGGAGATCGAACCAGGGTCCTCTGGAAGAGCACCCAGTGCTCTTAACCACGGAGCCTTTGCTCTAGCACCAAGGACAATTATTTTGGAAAGATGCTGCACACTATATTATCAAACTGAGCAATCACACAAAAGTCACACTACTCAAAACAGGCCAAAGATGAAAACAAGCATGTCCATCAGGCTGTGGTCAGTAAAATGGATAAACAATACGCAGTCCATCTTTTTGACAGAATATTATACATCATACATACGCGCATACAAAGACTCACTGTTCTGGATGCTGGTTAAACAAACAAGCCTGTGAAAAGTAGTTTGGCGGGACTCAGTATCTGTGCACTTTTCCATATGTTTGTTATGTATTGTTTCTTAAAGTCTGAAAACAAAGCAGGCAAGATTTCCACTGAGTCATTCCCGGTCAGGTGTGTCAGCTAGAGTACTCCCTACTTCCTTCTCTAGTTGGCACTTCTCGGGTTTCTAGATTACCTGCCACCCAGTGGACCTAAGGACCGAACTTTTACTACTTGGTTCTTGGCACGTCCCTGGTAGACGCCCATTAAGTGACTGTGGTATCAACAGAACACGGCCAGAGTCAAGCCCAAGAGCAGGGGCCAGGTTGTGACCAGAGCGAGACTGCCAGGAGCCGGAAAGAGCCACCTGATGCGGCCAGGCTGCTGAAGCCTAGCCGCACTAACGGCCCCGCGCCCGCTGCGGTGCCACAGGAAGGTGGCGGCTTTCCGGGGAGTGCTGGCCCGCGGGTTGGAAGGGGCGGGGCAGGGAAGTGGGTGTCCCAGGAAAGAAAGGACCGACTCCCAGGGCCCGGCCGCCCACCGCCCTGCGTCCCCACCGCCCGCTCACCTGCATGACCCCGCGCTGCCGGCTGCAAGCTCCGCCGGGAAGTGCCAGCGCCGCGGCTCCCGGAAGCTCCTCGGCCGCCGCCCTCCTGCCCGCACCAGCCGCCCTCCTGCCCGCGCCCGCCCGCCAGACACTAGGGGGCGCTCGCCCGTCCGCGTCGCCCGGGCTTCCCGGCTGCCCGGTCACCCACCCGCTACTGAACCCTTGCGCCAGAGTTCCCCAGGGCCGCCGTGAAATCCTCAGCCCAGGTTTGCCCCGTCTGAGGGCGTGGGAACGAGGAGAAAACTCCTCCAGCAAGGGAGGCACAGAAAGATGAGGCATTTTCCCGAAGGTCTCTCAAAGTAGATTAAATGGTACAAAGGAGACAGACCAGCCCCCGGATGGACATTCAACTGCAGTTCCGAAGTACCAAACTACTGCAAAAAAAAAAAAAAAAAAGGGGGGGGGGTGGTTAGGCAAGATGTTGGCAAGTCCTGATGAAATACTTAAGTTCTTTGCCCCTACTTCCTATAGTTCTTGCTGTGAACTGTGTGACCCTCCAAGGGAATAATACACCATTTCCTTCCACAAAAGTCTTATTAAAATGTCAACCTCAGACTGGGCAGTGGTGGCATATGCCTTTAATCCCAGTGCGGGACACAGACAGGCAAACCTCTGAGTTCCAAGACAGCCAGGGCTGTTACACAAAGAAACCCTATCTTGAAAAAGAAAACAAACAAAGCCAATCTGAAAACAACACATATGAAATGCTGGCAGGTGGGAGTTTAATGGGCAGGTATAAGGTCTTATCGCCCCCTCTAGACTGATTTCTTTTTCTCTCCAGCCAGTCAAAACAGATAACTTGGTCTGAGGGAAGCAGTTTGTGCTGTGGAGGCTGTTCATGCGTGATCTTTCTAGGTTTACTCATCAAAATTACATTCTCTGGTTGCTGATGTTGAAAGAGATGAATATTCATCAGGAGAGCACTGGCAACAAGAATTCCTGGAAAGAAGTTGTGTCTGCAAACACGGATTGATTAGACCTGTAGTGATGTGGAGAGGTTGGGATGTTGCCTGTCCAGAGGCTAATCACCTTATTTTGGCTCACTTCAGAGCAACCCAAAAGCTGAGGATGTCATCAGATAACATCTGAGGCCTTTAGGAGAGCTTCTCCCATCATTACATTGGCTTGGTTTATGAATTTATTCTGTAAAACTTTAAAACTTTGTGAAGCTATTTCTCCACATTGGAACATGTAATTCAGGGTAACCTAAATCTGTGTTCTTGAGCCATGGCCACTCAAAGATGGCTCAAGAATAAACGCTTATTTCCTTTACGGAAAGAGCTGTCCTGTGTTTTTGCTATCATCATCATTGTCATCTGTGTTTGTGTGTCCCACAGTTGCTCACACTTGGTGAACGCTTTTGCTCCTTGGTGAGGACATCCTCTATTCTCCCTTCTGCCTGTGTTTGTAAAACAAAACAAAACAAAACAAAAAACCCTCTAGCCAGGCTCATTTCTGGTCGGGAAAGTCTTTCTTCCTCTTTTGTTTTTGACGATAGGGTCTCCAATAACCCTAGGCTAACCTCAAACTTGCTATATAATTTAAATGACCTTGGATTTTTCTGATCTTCCTGCCTCTGAACCCGAACTCTGGGATTACAGGCTTGTGCCACTTCACCTGGCAGGAAAACCCTTAAAAAAAGAAACTGAGGCTGAAGAGTGGTTAAGAGCATCTCCTGCTCTTCCAGAGGACCTGACGAGTCCCAGCACCCTTATCAGGTGGCTCACAATTGCCTGTAACTCCAGCTTTCCAATTTCCTCTTCTGGCCTCCACTCCCCTGCCCCGACAGCATAAATGCACAGACAAAATACAAATCTTAAACATTATTACTATTGCATATGTCCATAGGTCAGAGGACAGCTTTTGGGAGTTCTCTTCCACCTTGTTGAGGCAGAATCTCTCCTTTTTGCCATGCTATGTACTCTCAGGTGACTGGGTCTTTCTCTACTTCCCTTCTTGACAGGCTGAATCCTGGGAATACTGACATATGCAACCATACCATGTTTATCTTTTTTTTAAAAAACTTAGGTTCTTGAAATTTAAATTGTCAGGCCCAAATGATGTTTTGAGCCCTTGGAAAGCCTTTTAAATTCTGCCCTCCCCAGTCCTTCCCAGAAATCCCTTTGCCTTGGCCCTACCTCTCATTGCAGTATAGACTCCCTGGGGTCAGGGAAGGACCTCTGGGGTCCAGCAGGAATGCTTAGATGGACACTCAGACTACAGGACAAGCTCCGGGATGTCTGGGTTTGGGGGCAAAGATAAGGTCTTGGTCCAGCTCCTTACATAGTTTAAAGGGCAAAACAGATGTAATCACATGCCCACAAAGGATTTACCATGGGATCAAATTAAAGTCCCGTAGAAACAGATTCTTTAGGCATTAATGTTTATAGCACCTATTTCTTTGGACCCTCAGACTGTGATGGCTATACCAAAATCACTATGGGGCACCTAAAGAGCTACCATCCAGGCCTAGCCAATTAATTCTCTGGCCTGACTGACCCCAGGGGCTAAAGCCTGTTTGCTATGCTCCTGACAAGTCCCCTCTAACATTTTAGTACTACCTGCTGATAGCTTTTCTTTTGCTTACTGCCTCATGCCTGGCTCTCTCCAAACCACACAGACTTAATGTCTCCCATCTGGCCCATCTCTCCTGTGCCCTCTGCTACATGATGTCTACCTCTTTTACTTTTCATCCTCTCCAAAGGACTTTTGATGGAGCCATTTTCCTAGGAAGCTCTATTCTAATTCACTCTTCTGCAACCATCTATGCCTTAAACTGCATTCCCTGGTCACCACTGACCTGCTGGGTGCCGAGTTCAGCTGGCATGTGACATTTCATTCTGGTGCCTACTTCTTGGTTTTCCTGATTCTACCCTCCTGGATTTTCTCCTGCCTCATGGGTTCCTTCAGCATTCATTCAGTTTTCTCTAAGTGCCAGTGGGTCCCTCTAGCTCTCGTGTTCTCCCTAACTCTTCAGCCTCCTTTGATGATGCTGTTGTTCTATGGCCTCTCTACAGCCCAGACTGCCCAGCCCATTTAGTCCAGTCACCCATGACTGGTGTGGGATGTCCTGTATGTGTGTTGCATTTATTGGCGGGTGAATAAAGCTATTTGGGCCAATGGCTTAGCAGCCAGGCCGGAAATCAAAACAGAGATAGAGACAGAGTAGGTGGAGTCAAAGAGACGCCATGTTGCTGCCGAAGGAGACACCCACTAGAATCTTACCAGTAGGCCACAGCCTTATGGTGATACACAGATTAATAGAAATGGGTTAATTAAGATATAAGAGCTAGCTAGACATATGAATGGACCACTGGTCAAACAGTGTTGGAATTAATATAGTTTCTGTGTGATTATTCGGGTCTCGGCTTACACATGACACCTCCCACAGGTACTTTCCTTTCAGCATGCCCCACACCAGGCTACTCATTTTGCTGTTTTTCCCTGTGTCATTTCTGTGAGAAACATGGTACCCATTTGGCTGTTTAGCCAGAAACCTAGGAAATAATGACTCCATTTCACATTGTCATTGTCACTACACTGCTCCATGTGTTATGTGTTTCCCATCATGACTGTCACCTGCTATATGGGCTGCAACAGCCTTCATCTAGAACCTGTTTTCTGCCTTGCTATCTGATCTGTTCTCTACAAGGGAACCACAATGACTTCCCCAGATCACCTCTTGTGTTGGTGTTGAGGATCAAACCCAGGGCCATCCATATGCTGAGCACTCTACCACCAGGCTGCACCTTAGTCAGAGGGAGGTTTTTTGTTTTTTTTGTTTTTGTTTTTTTTTAGACAGGGTTTCTCTGTGTAAATCCAAGCTTCTTAGGGTGACTCTTCAGACCCTGGCTCCTCTTCTTTCCCGCCACGATCCAGCCAGAATGCTACTTTAAATCCTGCTATAGACTGAATGTTGGTAGCCAGAAGATGGGCTTTATAGGTTGACTAGATGATCCCATTTCTCCTGCCTGGAACCATCTGTTCCTGTGGAACTCAGGGACAGGGGATACTAGCTTGCAAACAGGATGCCTCCCACAAAGGATCTGAGAAACACTCCCAAGAGGATGAGGCTGCCTTTTTAATGGCATGATACTTCAAAAGCTTCTGCTGTAGAAGAGAAGCAGAAAGAATACAAGACCAGAGGGGAGGGGTTAATCACATATGTTGATTAAATAACAGACGAATCCATAAATTTGGGCCAGGTGATCCTAGAATGCTGTGTACCTGGGCTCTGGTCAGAGGGTCAGAGACCCATTTCCTCTATAGGAAGGAGGCCAATCCTGGGCCCCATACCCAGGATATCAGTCCAAATGTTTTGGATGATGGTATCAGTCTGGGCTACAATCAGCCTGGGCCACTTCACCACTTACCATTGGCCTGGGTCTCTGTGCCTATGTTCATTCCATGTCCAGAGACACTGGGGAAGAGTGGCCTGGCTAGGAGGATGGTGAGAAAAGGGATGGAGCCATGACATAGTCCTGGGGAGACTCAGTGACCATAGCCAATGTGAGGCAAGGACAACACCTGGGCTGGCGAGGCCCAGAGAAGAATTTTCATGCTCAGAGGATATTGTACTCCTGTAACTTCTCTCCTAAGTAAAAGCGGGTGAAGAGGAAGGGGCTCATGTCGATCGTATTGAACTGGCCGTCTAGTACCATTTCTGCCACAGCTCGGCCGATGCCAGGTGCATGCTGAAGTCCACGACCACTGAAGCCCGTAGCAAAGTACATGTTGACAACTAGTGGGTGGGGGCCCACCACGCCATTCTGGTCAAAAGTGTTATAGTCATAATAGCCAGCCCAGGCACTCTGCACCTGTAGGTGCAAAAGATGCTGAAGTTTTTGGCAAAGCCACAGACATGCTCAACCCACACCCTTGCTTAGGGATCAGCTGCTAAAGGGTTCATGGGATGGGACAGATCCATAGATTCCTTCGTGATTGTTAGGTAGAGGGAACACGACAGGTCAAAGGGACTAAGATGCTCCAGGATCATCAATCCTACTTGATTCCCAAACCCAACAGGAACAATTATTCCCTGTTAGTTACCTTCAGAGTCTTAAAAGATGGCACCCTCTGGACCAAATGGGGCCACACTTTCTTCTGGAAGAAATCATGGTCTACTTCCAGATTTGTTGGGTCTGGTTCTTCCTCCTAAGTGAGAGGTAGAGGCAAGGTTTATATACTGCTTGTAATATGAGGGCAAACCCAGATCTGATTCCTATAATCCCTTCAGTGGATTTCAATTCTAACCTCAGTGACAACATAGGAGTCTCAAAGCTTTCCCTCTTTAATGACATCTTGTCTGTCTCCTTGCAACTTAATTTACCTCAGTGGGGCTATAGCCACCTAGGTAGTTGCTGCCCAATCCTTCCCGTCGAAAATAGACTCCACTGATGTCTGCAACCAATGGTGTCTCCAGACCTGGTCCCTGGGGGCAGTGCCATAAGTGCACATACCTGTCATGATCAGGGGAGTTAAGACATTGCAGGAATAGCACCAACCCTCTGTCCAGACCACACGCACACCACACATGCATGTACGCGCGCACACACACACACACACACACACACACACACACACACACACACACACAAAACAAAGTTTAGGAACTTTTGTATCATTTCTTTCTCATCCTTAGCTGCCCTCAAGATAGCTAGCTACCTTTTCCTTGGCTCCACAGGTAGCTTGGTGCCCTGAAGAGTGCCAGGCAGTCCCTTCCCAATACCAGCCAGTTCTGCAATTTGCCCAGACCAGGGTCCTGCAGCATTGATCACTACAGCACACTCCACTGGCTGATACTCCAGACTCTTGTCCATTTTTACCTATCGGCAACAGAGGGTAAGAGGAAGGAGGCTGGGGTGTGTGTGTGTGTGAGATAGCACAAGGGTACAACAGATGATGACACTCAAAGTGGTCCCTGAGAGGTTTATTTCCTCCTAAGCCTAACTTTATCAGTACTGGGAAGCAGATAAAAGGTCTACATCTGGGCAGATTACTGCCCTTCTAGCCCTGTTACTGTCGTAAGGAGCACACTGGAACTTGGGACTTACGTGGACTTTGTTGATCCTTCTCAAGACTACCTGTTCCCCACTTGGGGTCTGCATTTGGCTAGATGAAGTGATGAAACCTGCAGGAAAGAAATTAAATAGTAAGTCCTTCAGGAAAAGTTATTTCAGCGGTAGGGCATATGCTTAGCATGCATGAGACCCTGGGTTCTATCCCCAGTGCTCCCATCAACACAGGCATGCATGCACACACACAGTGGTGGTTGGAGGAGAATGGCCCCCACAGGCTCATATATTCGAGGCTTAGTCCCCAGTTGATGAACTGTTTGGGAAGAATTAGGAGGTGTGTCCTTGTTGGAGGAGATGTGTCACTAGGGAGAGGCACTGAGGGTTCAAAAGTCCACACTAGGACCAGTGTCAGTCTCTCTCTCTCTGCCTGTTGCCTGTGGATTAGGATAGAACTCTCAGCTACTCTTCTAGCACCATGCTTGCCTGCCTGTTACCATGATCCTCACCATTGCTGATAATGGACTAACCCTCTGAAGCTATAAGCAAGCCCTTAATTAAATTCCTTCTTTTGTAAGAATTGCTTTGGTCATGGTGTTTCTTCAAAGCAACAGAACAGTAATTAACACACACACAAACACACACAGTCCTTGAGGGAAATGGGGATCACACTGGTTTCTTTTGAGAAAGCGTCTTGTGTATGACAGACTGGCCTCAGACTTGCTATGTAGTGAAGGATGACCCTGAACTACTTTTTTTTTTTTAAATATTTTTATGGTTTATTTAACTTTATTTTATGTGCATTGGTGTGAAGGTGTCAGATCCCCTGCAATTGGATTTTCAGACAATTGTGAGCTGCCATGTGGGTGCTGGGAATTGAACCTGGGTCCTCTGGAAGAGCAGTCAGTGCTCTTAACCACTCAGCCATCTCTCCAGCCCGACCCTGAACTTCTGATTCTGTGATGATGGGAATATAACCTAGGGGGATGGATCGTAGTGCTTCATGCATGCTAGGCAAGCACTCCACTAACAGCTACATTCTTAGCTCCACGACCAACACTGGTTTCTCAAGGAAAGAAGGTAGGAAGGATAAGGGCTTTCCCATAGATACTCAAGTGAACAGACATCAAGAGACTAGAACGAACTTGGCCACACAGGAGCAGGGCAGGGAGGAGAAAGCTGAGCTGTTTAGCAGTGCCCCTCTCACAGAAGACAGCCTCTTACACCAGCCCTGGGTGTGCCATGAGCAAAAAGGCAGAGCCTGGTCTAGGCCTGGTCCCGGCTGCAAGACATAAGTTAAGGGAACGAGACTTGGACTCACGCGTCACCTCTCCCTGGTAGAGTAAGACTCCCATTGATTGGACCTTTCGACGAAGACCCTGGAGCAAAGACCAAGCATCAAACCAACCTTCATCCTCCATCCCTGACATCAGAAAAAAGAAAATTCATGAAGCACCGGGACCCTCCTCTTCCTATTGTATACCCCACACACTTTTTTAGGGCTTTAGAAGCAGGAAAGGTCATCTTGACAGCTGTATTGGAGTCTAGTCAGGCTGAAGGCCAGAGAAGTAGCATGGTCTGAGGAGGCCCTGTTGCTCAGGAGGAACTGGTCCTCCTTCAGTGTGGAGAAGTCACACTGAGACTTCCAACCCAAAGACATCTTCAGTGCCCATGTTCAGGGAAAGAAAAACACGTGCTCTGCAGATGAACCTCACCATAAGAGGCCAGAGCCACTCCTTCTGTGTTTATCCAGGGAAACTTGTTCTGTAGCTGCTCGGGAGACATCAGGCAGACTTTGGCTCCTTCCTGCCTAAGAGAAATGTGTACATCTCAGTTAATGTGTTAGGGACAGTATTCAGAGGGAAAGAACATAGACCCGACTCCATGAGACACAAGTCCAGCTCACTGATAGCCCTTTCTAACCCAAATGGCCCCATTTCTCCTGACTGCTGAATGTGAAGGTTTGTCTTTCCTTCCCTACACTCTTCCTCCCTTCAGAATTCTCAACTCCTTCTTGCCCAACCGACTTCATCTCCTCTCACAACATGGTGAGGAACCACGTTCCATCTACTCCTGTAAAACCCTCTTTTCTCTACTGCCTAGCACAACCGTGTCCCTCAGGGTGAGCATCTCCTCTGCAACACGTAAGTTGCTACAGGCTGGGGAATGAAAGTGCTCTGAGCCAGTGTCTAGTTTAAACTCGGCCACAGTGCCGGCTTCACTAGGTCTTCTTGCCTCAGTTTCCCCACATGTAAAATGAGATGTTCTGATTAAATGAGTTAGCATCTGCAAACATCTGGTGTCACCAGTGAGATTTACATCATATCAGAAGAGAGCCTGTAACATATTACAAAGATGTCTAACCCTTAACTGATGTGAAGCTCACC
Source organism: Ondatra zibethicus (assembly GCA_004026605.1). Lineage (NCBI taxonomy): Eukaryota > Metazoa > Chordata > Mammalia > Rodentia > Cricetidae > Ondatra > Ondatra zibethicus. The sequence goes on along the minus strand of PVIU01000012.1, from coordinate 306,339 downwards.
TGCTAAAGCCAAGCTACTGCTTACTTTATATATGGACCATACTCAATCAGTTGTATTTTTTGTCTGTGGCTGCTTTTGTGCTCTAATAGCAGAGCAGACAGGTTGTAACAGAGACAGAATGACAAGCAAAATCTAAAATATTTACTGTTTGACCTTTATAAAAAGAACTTTGCTGACCCCTAAATTAGGATTCTTGTTAGAAGCCCAGTTCCCAAGCCACTCCCTAGAGATTCTGGGTTGTTGGGCTTGGGGTGTATCTTACATGGGTGTTATGATTTGGTAAATGCAGGAGCCACATTCTGTCTATGACTCCTCATGGGCCGTGAAGGTCTGAACAAGCCTGTCTTTCCTGATAATATGAGCCAGTGGAAAGGAGGTCCCTGTGACATCACCTTCAGCTTCCCCATTTCTACCTTGGCACAGGAGCTCATCAACTATGTGAAGCCAAGAAGCAGCTCAGGGCAGTGTTATGCACCCACCTTTGCATTTTCACATTGTTTTCCAAGGTGGCAGCATCCTTTTCTGAAGCCAGCAAGAGACAGCCTGAGGGGTTGAACCGGAGGTCTACAAGAGGGGCATCCACTACAGCCAGGTATTCCTGTGTGCAAAGAAAAGCTGCTCTCCAAAGAGGCTGATGTAAAGGAGAGCTCCCTGGCCTTCTCACTACAGCTCCCAGGGTCAATACCCCAGATCAGGACAAACCCTTCTCTAGGCATCAACACTGGAAGATGGTTAAGGATCACAAGGTCTTGCTGCCTCTAAGACTACATATTCTTGGTTCCCCTTGCCAGCTAGGCTTCTGTTCTTTATGCTAAGGAAGGGCTCCCCACCCAACCTCTCGAATCTCACTATACATACATTTATGTTCCGTAGAAAGTTGATTGAAAAGAGGGAGAGTTGGACATTCTCAGGCACAGAAAACTGCTGCCAAATCCCACCCACAGAAGGCCCTGTGGAGGAAGCCCTTGAATACTGTGAAAAACAAAAACAAAAAACAAAACTGAGGTAGATTGTCATGCTGTCATCGAATCCTGCAGTGAAAGTTCTCAGTTACACATCTAAACTTAAAGGGGAATCCTTTCTCAAGGAGCAAGGATGTATAAACCTGTATGCAAGTCAACCCACAGATCATAGATGAACATAGCGTTTTAAATCAATGGCAGATGAACTGAGCAGAAGTCTTCATAGGGCTGGGCATAATAGAACAAAATAGTGGCCTGGAAGCCCAAGGGTACAAAGTTAACCTGCAACAAATTTACAAAAGAGTTTACAAAAGGAAGGATATAAATGAAGACAGACAGGAAATCTGCAGCCATCTGCCGAACAAGAACAACTAAGACCTCAGAAATAATGGTCCCTAATAGAAGGCAGAGGAAGCTGTTTGCACTAATTAGTAGCCCAAATACAGGCTATCTTGGACAGACCTTCAAACACTGAAGTACAATCACTGTAGAATCTTTTATAAGGAAAAGTCTGGGCAAATGTGCTGGAGCACACTTGTAATCCCAGCACTTGTGAGGCTGAGACAGGATGTTGACTTCTAGACTGGCCTGGCCAGTCTATATTGAGACCTTGTCTCCAAAGAGATTAACCAACTATAACACCACCTCCTCCCCTCCCCAGACAAAACAATCTTGTTGCCAAGGGTCTTCTTGGCGGAAGAATCTGGAACTACTTCTCAAGGTCCAATGCACAATCCCTGTCCTTTGAACGTACAGGCTGTGTCCTCAATAAGATGAGTACCCTACTCCCTGACCTCACCGTGTGGTCTTGTTCCACCACCAGCACCCGAATGGCACCTCGTCTACTTTCCAGCTTCTTCAGCCAAAAGGCCACGGACAGACCAAGGATCCCACCTCCTATGATGACCACATCCGACTGTTTTGGGGGCAGGTGGCTGGTGTCGTAAGGCTCTTCCCATTGCTTTCCAGGCAGGATGCACTCAATCTTCTTCTTAAACTCAGACACCTTTGCATCCCAGTCTGCAGGACATAGTTACAGTTAGAGGAACTTATGTTTCCTTCCTACGTGGTGTGGGGTTGGAGGACAGGCACAGGAAAAGGTGGGCTGAATAGACATGTGGGTTGGCACGTCTCCAATGTCATCTTTGCTCCTAAGATCAAGATCCGACTTTCTAAAATACGCTTTCTACTTCCCCGGACAAGCTAGGTGACTCACATATTTAGCTCCTGCAGATCTCTCTCCCTCCTGATCTTCATTCTCAGATATTCAACTGCAGGCATCTCCAACCCAGGTATCCCATCCCCAGGGAACAGGAATTCCTAGTATATTCCATACCGCACAGCTTTGTAAAGCTGGTCACCTCTATATGGTCCCTTATCCTTAATATCCACTACTACCAGCAAGCTTCCGTTTATATGGAGTTGTCTCTGGGAAGCGCCTCCTTGAGGTCCATATACCTGCCTTAGCTCTTTAATCTCTAGCAGGCAAGCCTACCCCTTTCCCCAGCTAACTCGCTGTCCCGCCAGCGTGAGGCAGGGTGTCAAACCTTGAAGGTCACATATGTGGAGGTTATGGGTACCCCAGAACCACTCTGTATAGTATACTCTCTGCTGCCCTTAGTTTTACCCAGAGTAAAGCCTCCTCTGCGTGTGCGTAGGCCACGGTTTGAGAGGCCCGAGCCCAAGCCAATACGCAGCACTTTGCGAAGCATGGCCTTTCAGAGCCAGGTTTCTTCCAGCCAGAAGTGCCGCTCAGCCCAACTCCCGTGCTACTAGTCATCGCTCCGCGCCAAAGGGCACTGACGTAAATGCGCCGATTAGCCAGCATTGCCCTTCGGGCCCCACCCCTCCACGCTATAGGCACTCAGCTCCCCGGGAGCCCCGCCCACACCTGCTATTGGTCGGTCTTGCTTTACGTCAGTCGCCCGCGCCCTTGGCGGGGAGGGGCCGGTGGCTCGTAGCGGAAGTGCGGTTGAGCCGGTTTCCGGGGACTGCTGGTGTGACGTGTCCCGCGCTTGGCGCAGCAGGAAGCGGCGGCGGACGCGACCCGAGTTCCCGGCGCCGGCTTCGGCCCCAAGTCTTCTCCCGCTCCAGCCATGCTCGACTTCTTCACCATCTTTTCGAAGGGCGGGCTTGTGCTCTGGTGTTTCCAGGGCGTGAGCGACTCGTGCACTGGGCCCGTGAACGCGTTGATTCGTTCCGTCCTGCTGCAGGTACCACCCCCGCGGGGCAGAACTCCGGGCCAGCCCTCAGATCCAGTCTGTAGTCCCCCTTCCAGGCATCACCCCGCGCCTTCCGCCCTGCCCTCCGCATACTGACCGCTTACCGGTCACCTAGACTCGACTGCCTTGCCAACCTGGCATCACAGTATCCCGAAACTTTACGACGCCCCCCACACCTCTCGAGTCTGGGGCTGTAGCCGTATTTCGGCTTCTTAGGAGGCTTTATTCCTCTCATCGCTCACCCGGGGCAGCTTGGTTTTCCGTTGCTTTAAGGCTGGGTAAGACTGTGGATGAGAGAACACTTTTTAGGAACATTAAGTGGTTCCCAGCTGCTAGGTCTGATTGTTTATATATGATTGTTTGTCTTCCGACTCCCACGTGTCATGCCTTCTCTCCCAACATTACCCCTCGGCTCCAACTTGGTGTCTCTCTCTGTGGCGGGTGCTAGAGAGAAATGTCCCAGGACTCCCTTGCTGAGGCCAGGATAATATCTGGTTGTTGCCCAAACGTAGTTCAAAGTCTGGTTTTGCTGTCGATTGCCTGAACGCTGAAACACTGTTTTTCCAGGAACGGGGAGGTAACAACTCTTTCACTCATGAGGCCCTCACACTCAAGTATAAACTGGACAACCAGTTTGAGCTGGTGTTTGTGGTAAGTGGAGGGTGTACTAGAAAGACAAGTTATGTTCTCAACAGAATCCTCATTGATCAACCCAATTAACTGTATTGTGTGTGTAGTGTGTGATGAAGTAATGGATAAAACATTTGGAATTTGGAGGGGAGAAAGAAAGCAACTTCTGGGCAAGGTGGGAAGATTGGCTACCTCTCAGGACGGGAAACCTATCTCTGAAGGCCTGGGTTGAGTTGGCCTCGTTCCATTCTGAGCTGCCATGTAAGGAGATCCATTGGTCTTCTTTCCTTCCATAAACAGGTTGGCTTTCAGAAGATCCTCACATTGACCTATGTAGACAAATTGATAGATGATGTACACCGGCTGTTTCGGGATAAATACCGCACAGAGATCCAACAGCAAAGTGCTTTAAGTCTATTGAATGGCACTTTTGATTTCCAGAATGACTTCCTGCGGCTCCTTCGGTGAGACTTCCCCGTTTTAAAATTAGTGATGGTTTGATAAGTGCCTTGCCTGCAGGTGGCTTAACAATATTAACTTACAGGTTCAAAGCAGCCACATTTTGTAGCTCATTTCTGACTGTCCCTTTGACGTGTGGGACCTTTTTCTGGAGGCAGATTTTTTTTTCCCCTCCTATGTGAGTAGAAAGACCAATCATTCTATTTTCTCTTTAGTGAAGCAGAGGAGAGCAGTAAAATCCGTGCTCCCACTACCATGAAGAAGTTTGAAGATTCTGAAAAAGCTAAGAAACCCGTGAGATCCATGATTGAAACACGGGGGGAGAAGACCAAGGAAAAAGCAAAAAACAACAAAAAAAAGGGGGCCAAAAAGGAAGGTGCGTTTGATCTTCCTGAACATGCTAGGCCATCAAAAGTGTTAAGATGGTGCTATAAAAGGTCTGTGGTGGCCTCTTGTCATTGCTGGCCTCCCTCAGTGCAAGTGCTCACCACCCTGTTCATCCATCCCCCTGTGGTCCAAGTTTGCTCTTAAGGATCTGGAAGAAGTGTAGTTATTATCTGGGTGGTTAGGGCTTGTGTTGTTGGTTTTGTTTTTGTTTTTTCTTTCAGTGAGGTTTCTCTTAACAGGTTCTGATGGCCCTTTGGCTACTAGCAAAACAGCCCCTGCAGAAAAGTCAGGTCTCCCAGTGGGACCTGAGAATGGAGAACTTTCCAAAGAGGAGCTGATACGCAGGAAGAGAGAGGAGTTCATTCAGAAGCATGGGAAGGGTCTGGACAAATCCAGGTGAGCATAAGGCTAATCAGTCTCTCTGGTGACTTACCCAGCTGTGTTAGATGTTAGGGAACTATCTTTTCTTGTTCCTTCTACTTTCTTACTTACCATAACCCTTTCTCATATGATCCTTTGCAGCAAGTCTACAAAGTCAGATATTCCAAAGGAGAAGGGCAAAAAGGCACCCCGGGTTTGGGAACTAGGTGGCTGTGCTAACAAGGAAGTCTTGGATTACAGTACTCCTACCACCAATGGAACCCCAGAGGCTGCTTTGTCTGAAGATATCAACTTGGTAAGAGGCATAAAGATCAGAGCAAAGGTCACCATTAGCCAGAAAGCCTTGGAGGGTATACCTGGATTTGAGAGAGGAGTGAACTGTATTTGGAGTTTCTTCAAGGTCTCAGACAGTGTTGACAGGGTATGGGATCTTTCCTTAGCTGTTAGTGTTCCTGATCCCATCTTCCTTTACCCATGTCCTCCAGATTCGAGGAACTGGGCCTGGGGGACAGCTTCAAGATCTGGATTGCAGCAGCTCAGATGATGAAGGGGCCACTCAAAACACCAAACCTAGGTAGAAGAATTTCAGGTGGGAGGTGGTGTGGATGGCTGCAGAATTGATGAGCCATACCTTCTGCCTGCTGGCCTTATGTGTATTTGTGGCCCTCTGCTTGTAGTGCTACCAAGGGAACTCTGGGTGGCATGTTTGGGATGCTGAAGGGCCTTGTGGGTTCCAAGAGCTTAAGTCGTGAAGACATGGAGTCTGTGTTAGACAAGATGCGTGATCATCTCATTGGTGAGTTTGGAGGATTGGGCTGACTTAAGTGGCATACAGTTGATAATGGGTAGAACCATTTTCTAAACTGTACTCTGAGAACTGATCACTGTTAACACAGAACTCATAGCTGTCCCTCTCTCCTCAGCTAAGAATGTTGCTGCAGATATTGCTGTCCAGCTCTGTGAATCTGTTGCCAACAAGTTGGAAGGGAAAGTGATGGGGACATTTAGCAGTAAGTATCTGCACGTCATAAAGCACACATGCATTTCAGAGGTGAAAAAGTCAGACCTCTTGGGTATGTGCCTTTTGGCAAACACCTTAATTTCTAAACTGCTAATGATAGAACAGCCTTTAGAACTTAATAGATGATTTAAATGAGCTAATAAAGTACTTAGAACAGTATGATCAGAATTCTTGGGAAGAGCCTGCATGGTCTTTATCAGATCAGAAAGATGTTAGGTATCAAATATGATACTTGGTTTTCTGACTGAATCACTCATCTCCCTTTTAAGCTGTGACTTCCACAGTCAAGCAAGCTCTACAGGAGTCTCTGGTGCAGATTCTGCAGCCCCAGCGTCGCGTAGACATGCTCCGGGATGTCATGGATGCCCAGCGCCGCCAGCGCCCTTATGTTGTCACCTTCTGCGGTGTTAACGGAGTGGGGAAGTCCACGAATCTTGCCAAGGTCAGTTCAGATCTCCAGCTGCTGCTTTTACTTTCTCACCTGTGCTTTCAGAGTCCTGCTTCTACATGACAACTTTTTTTTCTTTTTTTTTTTTGCAGATTTCCTTCTGGCTTTTAGAGAATGGCTTCAGTGTCCTCATTGCTGCCTGTGATACATTTCGGGCTGGGGCTGTTGAGCAGCTTCGTACACACACCCGACGTCTGACCGCCCTCCATCCCCCTGAGAAGCATGGTGGTCGTACGATGGTGCAGTTGTTTGAAAAAGGCTATGGGAAGGATGCTGCTGGCATTGCCATGGAAGCCATTGCTTTTGGTAGCATGGGGACCAAGAGGGCTTGTGGTGTCCTTTTTGTATTCCTTAGGAATTTGCAGACTTAGGCTTACCAGAGAAGTCAGAATAGGTTACTGGTGTGGGTGATGGTTTTGGGTAGTAATATATGTAGATGAATGGAAAAAGCTAGTGTATCTTAACCACAGACCTGAATGTGGTCACCCTCATCCTATTTATATCCTTTCCCTGAACGGTTTTGGTGGTGGCCAAGAATAGGACAGGTTTTTTCTTACCTTGTAACCAAATCCAGAGTCTGAGTAAGTAAACAGGGTAGGCTTTTCAAATAGCCAGACTGGGACATCCCAAGAAGTTGGCAGTAAGTAGAGTGACAGTTGGGTGATTTTTCAGAGTGAAAAATCTTACTAGGTTGGCAGTATGAGTGGCAGTTGTGTGCTTGTGCTAACTATTTCTCTCTCTCCAGCACGTAACCAAGGATTTGATGTGGTGCTGGTGGACACAGCTGGCCGCATGCAAGACAATGCCCCCTTGATGACTGCCCTGGCCAAACTCATTACTGTCAATACACCTGACTTGGTGCTGTTTGTGGGGGAGGCCTTAGTAGGCAATGAAGCTGTGGATCAGCTGGTGAGGGTTTGGGCCTTGTTCCCTTCACAACTTAAACCTGGCAAATGAGATGGTTTCTTATGTTACTTTTTCCCTTTTCAGATCAAGTTCAACAGAGCCTTGGCTGACCATTCTATGGCTCAAACCCCTCGGCTCATTGATGGTATTGTTCTTACCAAATTTGACACCATTGATGACAAGGTAAAGGTGGATGATACTGGATAATGAATGTGACTGGAAGGTGGAATGAGCTTCTTTACAAAAGGAAGTTGAGGTGTTTAGTGTAAATAGAACTTGAGTTGATTGGCCATCCTCTTTTTCTTCTTCAGGTGGGAGCTGCTATTTCTATGACATACATTACAAGCAAACCCATTGTCTTTGTGGGCACTGGCCAGACCTACTGTGACCTACGCAGTCTCAACGCCAAGGCTGTGGTGGCTGCCCTCATGAAGGCTTAACGTGGCTTTTGCCTAATACCAAATCACCGCTTGCCCCAAGTCCCCATTCCTGTATCAAGAATGTGCTTTAGAGTATGTGAGCAACTTGTCTTCAGTGTAGTACAAAGGCAGAGTGAGGGGAGCTGTGGAGACTTGCAGCTCCTAACTCTACTCCATGTTCAGCCCTGCCTCCTGCAAGGAGGGCCTAATCATGTTACAATCACTGCCCAATGACCCTCCCTTATCACCATAAGCCTCCCTCTTCCTTCTCAGGCATCTCCTTCACTCTGCCTACAGATTCAGTATCATAGCTTTGACCAATAGTTGGAAAACCCAACACCTGGAGAATTGCTAACTAGTGTGATCACAGAGCCATCTGAGATAACGAGCAGTTTGAAGTCCCAGCTCTATTGGGTTACTTCCAGAGCCAGCTCTGGGTCTTAATGGCACCTCTCTCTAGAATATACAGCTTTCGGGTCCCTGGTGCCAGGGTAACAGCCACCTCACTGTGGTAGTGATGGTGGTCTATTCTTAATTGCTGCTAATTCTAAATCTGATGATGAACTCTATACCTGATTGCTGCCCCAAAGCATCAGTCAGGCCTTGTTACAAATGAGTGAAAGGTGAGTGCCCAGTTCTCTCAGAAACAAAGGGAGCTGAGTTGCCTTCCAACTTGTCCCTGCTCCCAGAATCCAGATGTAAGCTTTGCATGTTTACCTTCCTGGGAGAAAACCAGTTGCCAGAAGGGTTATCGTTGTCCTATACCCCACTCCACCCAACCCTTGGCCTCCTGAGCAGGTCCTGGCTTTTCCCCATCCTCTTCTACAGTGCCTGGTAGACAAGTGCTACATTGAAGAACACAAACCTCTTGTTAAGACTTGTCCTGTAGTTTGGTATTACAGATGTGCTACTAGTGCAATAAGGTGAAGGCTGTCTGCCCAGAGAAATACATAATTTATATAAGAAAATAAATTTCATAAAGAAATTGCCTCTTAGATCTATATTTATATAGGATTTAAAACTAAAATGCTGACTCATACTATAGTTCTTGGGTTTCCTTTTGGCAAGGACATGAAAGGAACTAGTGGTGCTCTGAGGAATTGGACAAGTGCTTGTCCTAAGAAAGATCACCCTGTCTAAGTGTTTAACAACTCTTAAATGTAGAACCAGGGCCCTGGCATGTAAATGAACAAGCTTTTAATACAGCTGTTATGTAAAATACTGTACACTGTAAAAGATCTAGAAAACTAGAGCTTCAAGTCATGTTTTAAAAAAGCCATCGCTCAATTGAAAAAACCAAATAGAGTACAAAACTGCAGTGCGAGCCCACTGACCCCACGACTTCTTGCTCCCCAAGTCCTGCAGGGCTGCCAGCCATAGCCAGGAGCCATCATATTGGTCTGCTGTGTTGACAAGCGTGTCCTGCCCTGGGGTAGGTAGGGGCTGCATTGGGTCCTGATGTCACTGGGTATTAAATTGAACCAGGCAGCAGAGTATCAAGAAACAGCCAGCATGAAGGGAAGGTGCAACACTGCTACCCCTATTCTACCCCACGCTTCAACTTAGGGTATTGGTACTTCCTGGGAGCTGTTCTGAGTTCTTGTATGTTTGCTTGTCACACACATCCACAGGAAGGCCACACAGCATGGTCTAATGGTGATGTCTCCAGCTTGCTCATGTACTACAGCCTATGGGGAAACAAAAGGAAGAGAATGAAGCCCACAAAACAAGTTTATGCATCTAAAACTGCTGTTGCTTGCTTAAGTCACAGTCCTAAGTTTTCAGAAAGCAGATTCAGAGAATTTCAAATAGGTAAGGAAAGGCAAATTTTGATTTTCCACAATCTAAAAGTTTTAGGAAGTTTTTCTGCTGACTGATAGAATAGGAAGTAGTATACCTCTTATTTCACCATGTGCTGCAGATGAACCATTTAGCTGGCCTTCTCTTGCCATCCCTGCTAAAAACAAAACGTTGGTATAGGTATTAGGTGAAGAAGTGGAATTTTTTTTCTCCATTTTTCTTTGTGCGTGTGCGTATGCAAGTCAGGGCTACTTTTGGGTGTTGGTTCTCTTCACTGTGTGGATTGCAGGAATACAACTCAGGTCGTCAAACTTAGCAGCAAATGCCTTTACCTACAGCCATCTTGTCTGTTCTTGGGAGAGCTAAAACTATTAATGGTAAAAATGAAAACTAAGGGGAGCTAAGGGCACAGGGTATAACTAAAGATGACATGACACAAGATGAGGTAAGAGTAACTTTCAGACTGTCAATACTAAACAGAAGCAGTGGGTTCCTTACTGCACTAAGATTGGCTTTTGTCTGAATGGATCTCACTGTGTTACCACATTAGGCTATAGCTGCAGATCCTCTAGCTCTGGTCTCCTTGGTGGTTAGAATTCTAAGTGTGTACTACTTCATAAGACTTTACAAGACTGCTTGTAAACTTTTTTGTTTTTTCTTTCTGAGACAGGGTTTCTCTAGCTTTGGAGCCTGTCCTGGAACTAGCTCTTGTAGACCAGGCTGGCCTCCAACTCGCAGAGATCTGCCTGCCTCCCAAGTGCTGGGATTGAAGGCATGCGCCACCACCACCTGGCTAACATTTCTTTCCAATTTTAATTTTTAGATTACTTTTTTTTTATGTGCATGAGTATTTTGCCTGCATATATGTTTCTGCACCATGTGCATAGCTGGTACAAAATTGTACCTGAGGCGGCCAGAAGAGGGTGTCAGAACCACTGGAACTGGAGTTATAGTTGGTTGTAAACCATCACATGGGTGTTAGGAGTTGAACTCAGGTCCTCTGGAGCAGTCAGAGCTATTACCCAACTGAGCTGTGTCTCTAGTTCCCAAAACATTTTACATAGACAAAACGTGGCTGCTTACTTTATTCCCAGCAAGTAAACACAATCTGAATTAAATTTGAATACAAATTTAAGTAAATAAAAGTATGTTGGTTTGAATTAAAAATTCTGTACCTCAGTCTCACTAGCTTTATTTCATGTGGTATATATATACATATGTACACACACATACACACACACACATATACATACATATATATATTTTAATAAATACAAAGCAGGGTATGGTGATGCATGTTGTAGGAGGGTGAGGGTGAAGGCCAGCTTGGGCTACAAAGCTATTTTCAGGCAAATATTTCATAGAGTGAAACTCTGTGTTTTTTTTTTTTTAAAGTGTACAAGATTAAGCTTTGTTTACAACTGTGAAAGAATGCATTGGTGAAATCAGTTATTTAGTTAAACTGGTTATTAGTTAAGTAGCTGAAATAACATTGTACTACAATAGGTGCTGTTACAGTAATGCTTTACATTTTTCTGTTCCCCTTGAGGACATCTTAGCAGCATGTATCGACTGAGACATAAAGCATAATAGGTGGAAGACAGGCTTGACTCCACACAAAATGAAGAAAAACTGCTCTGCTAGACTGGAAGTTACCTGACAGGCAATTTCAAAAGAGAGCCCCATGACCATATGGAAAACCTTTAATTTAAAAACAAACAGCCTGGGCAGTGGTGGTTGCATGCCTTTAATCCCAGCATTTTAAAGGAAGAGACAGGCACATCTCTGAGTTTGAGGACAGCCAGGACTATACAGAGAAACCCTGTCTCCAAAAGCAAAGGTCTAGTATAGATCAAATTAACTGTAGAGCTTATAACTTGTCTCCAGTTGATGTAATCAGAGTACATGAAAGAGAAAAATTCAACCCGATGTTGCAAACATCAGCCTGAAGGTCTGTCACACTGAGGGACACCAGAAAAACTGTCCTCAAGAAAAAGATGACAGATCATTTCACAAAAGAGATAACCTGCTGGGTGGTGGTGACACACATTCGGGAGGCAGAGGCAGGCGGATCGCTATGAGTTCGAGGCTAGCCTGGTCTATAAGAGCTAGTTCCAGGACAAGCTCCAAAACTAGGGAAATCCTGTCTCAAAAACTCAAAAAAAAAAAAAAAAAACCAAACAAAAATCCTGAAAGCTTTGCCTTTCTAAGTGTTTTCTAAGCCTTTGGAGAGAGAGAGAGAGAGAGAGAGAAAGATTACATGAAACATTTGATGCTTATAGTAATGGTGTTTTAAATAAAAGACAACCCGGCCATGGTGGTGCACGCCTTTAATCTCAGCACTTGTGAGGCAGAGGTAAGCTGATCTTTGTGAGTTTGAGACTAGCCTGGTCTACTAGAGCTAGTGCCAGGACAGGCTCCAAAGCTACACAGAGAAACCCTGTCTTGGAAAAAAAAAAAAAAAAAAAAAACCCAAGCAACAAACAAATGATAGTCAAGTTTCCTACTTTAGCCCAGAACCTGCTTCAGCCTACCAAGCACTGTCATGACAGAACTCAAAAGAAATTTTTACCTCTGGGAATGGTTAGATTTAGGAATATATACTAGATCACCTGTATTTTAATGTGTTATCTAAAATACAAATTGGTAACAAAAAATACTCATTAAAAAGTTAGAAGCAAGGCTGGAGAGATGGCTCAGTTGTTAAGAACACTAGCTGCTCTTCCAGAGGACTGGGTTCAATTCCCAGCACCCACATGGCAGCTTACACCTGCCTATAACTACCGTACCAGAGCTTTTGACACCCTCACACAGATATACATGCAAGCAAAATGTCAATGAACATAAAGTAAAATTTTACATACAAAGTTTGAAGCAGGCTGGGCAGAGTGGGTGCATGTTTATATAATCACAGTACTTGTGAAGTTGAGACAGGAGGATTCAGAGTTGGTTATAGGCCAACCTGGACTATACAGTGAGTTCAAGGCCAGCATTCAGGGGGCAGAGACAGGTAAGTCTCTTGAGTTTGAGGACAGTCTGGTCTACAAAGCAAATTCATCTCAAACAAACAAAAACCAAAAATAAGACAACCCCCCCTCCAAAATAAAAGAAAAAAGAAAAATCCAAAAACTAACCAACAAAGCCAGGTTCTTTATCAACAGTCTGTAACAAACAGCAAGAACATTCCTTTAGAATTGGGTGGGTGAGTCAGAATGGCCATACCCTAGACCTGGCCTATTCCTCCCCTAAGCCCCCCAGTCAGAATGGCCATACCCTAGACCTGGGGTCTTGCTATACTGCCCTTTTGATCCTCCTGCCACAGCCTTCTGAGTGCTGAGATTATAGCTGTGTACCATCATGGTTTGTCACACTTTCATCTTTAATTCAACTGTGTGTGTAATCACATTATTTCTTTATGGAAACTTTCTTACAGGATAAATTATATCAGTAGCGTTTCTGAAACAAAAGGTCCTGAAATTTTTGACATATACATGAAAGAAATTTCCTCATCATACACTTAGCCAAGACTAAGTTTACAGTCACTTGAACTAAGCATCTTCAAAATTTTATTTTTGATTTATTGTGTGAGTGTGGGTGCACGCATGCACCCACGGAGGACAAAAGGAGTCAGATCTCCTAGAATTGGAGTTACAGGAAGTTGTGAGCCTCCTGACATGGTTGCTGGACCTAAACTTGAGTCTTCTGGAACAACAGCAAGTGCTCTTAACAGGTCATCTCTCCAGTACCTCAAAGATTTTTTAAATTATATGTATGTATGATACATAAGCAGGGCATGCATGTGCCACAGCACAGGTGTGGAGGTCAAAGGACCACTTTCAGGAGTAGGTTCCTTTCCATAGTAGGCTAAGAGACTGAGTTAGTCAGGCTTGAGTGGCAAGTGCTTTTTCCTACTGAGGAAAGCTGGCTGGCCTGAAGCTAAGAATCCTTATGTGTTTTTCTTACTCTCTATGTGTATGATGACTTGAAAAGGTATATATTATGATTATTTCCCATTATCAAAGTAGTACTTTGGCGTGACCTGAAGGCTGACACTTTCTCCTCTTCCTAAACTGGTCGACACAACACATCCTCATCTTGTCTTTAATGATTTTATTCCTCACCAACACAAAAAGCCAAAGGGTTGCTGTTCTTTGATCTTCCCTTACCTGATCTGCCTCTTGTGGAGATCTCACATGTCAGTCTCTTGAAATATTCCGGAAGATCAGCATAGTCATTTCCATAGGAGATGACCTTAATCCCCTTGTCCAGCATGTTTTCTCGAAGCTTCTTGAATTCATCTACATCTCCTCTCCGAACCAGCATGAAATGTTCTAGGTCAGATTTATGCTTGACAGCCTCTAGGAACAGGGCCTGGAAAGTGGTGTCGTCCACCGTCCAGCCACAACCCAAGAAAAGAAATGACTTGTTCTCATAGAGTTTCTGAATCTCTCTCTTCAAGGAAAAGAAAACAACAGATTACTGACACAGAAGACAGACAAAAGATTTGGCTGAAGCAAAAAGGTTAATAGTCTATAACTGCTACATTTAGCAGACTGAAGAGGGAAAGAGATTACAAGAAGGTTAAATTTCCTAGTTATTATTACAATGTGATGCTTGATCCAAAAATACATTTTATCTGACATTCATCTGAAGGTTCTTTTGTTTCTTTAAAAATATACATTATCTTGTGTATATGACGTAAGTACATGAGTACATGCCACAGGATGCACGTGGAAATCAGAGGAGAACTATGAATTCATTTTTCTCTGTCCTGTCTTTACATGGGTTCCAGGGACTGAAGTCAAACTGCAAGGCTTGCACAACAAGAGTTTAACCCACTGAGTCATCTCATTGATTTTTCTGTTTTATCTTTAAACAGTTCACTACATTGGCACTAGTTTACTGATCTTGCAAGTTTAATTTTTTAGATTTATGTTCTTGGTTAATTAGACAACCAATGGGTCTTTGATGTATCTTACCCCTTTCCACTTTCTGAAGAAAAAAATTTGACTTTAAATTTTTATTTATTTTTTGAACGTGTATGTGTACATGCATGTTACATGTAATCTGTGGAGGCTAGAAGTTGACGTTGGGAGTTCTTTTCCATTCTCTCCATTTTATGTACTGAGGCAGGTCTCTTATTTGAACTCTTGTAGATTCAGCTGACCCAGATGGTCTGCTCCCCTGTCTCTACCTTCCAAGTGTTGAGATTATATACACATGCCACTGTCTTTGGCATTTATGTCAGTGCTAGGGCTAGAACTAAGTTCTCATATTGTGGAGCAAGTGCCTTACCCACTGGGCCATCTTGCCAGCCCTCAAATGTTTTTTGCTTTAAAAACTGAACCACTAGTTATCAGAAAACATAATTCTGTCATTAGATATGGTCAAAGAAACCTTACTAAAAGCATCACTGTGAGTGTATACATAATTTGTGTCTGTGTATATAGTATACACACTCAATATCAATGATGGATATATTTATAATAAATATCGGGGAAGGATATGGCCCTTATACTTCAGAAAGCATCATGTTTCCTGGTCTTTCTCTGGCCCCGTCCTGTAAAGATTCCATGTGACCCTGTTCTGAAAATGTGTAGCACTGAGCTGGACCCAAGAAGCATTTCCAGTTTAAACATGTGTATGTGAAAAAGTTCAAAACTTGAACCCCAAAGAACAAACCCAAAGAAGAAAACCTCCATTTTGACATCCAGTCAATTTGTTTTTCAATTTTCTAAGTAAACAGTTAAGTGTGAATAAATGGACAGTCTTTTTATAATCTATGTCCCAACTGTAACTGCTTTTTAAAAAGCTGCCTAAATTATTTTGGACATGGACTTATTAAGAAATCAAATAATGAAGAAGGAAACTAATATATTCTTGGTATGTGAAGGTGATGCTAATGAGAGAGTGCCATCTGCTGGCTGATCACCAAGCATAGGTAAATAAATACCTGTCCTTTGATCCACCTGAAGTAAATTGTCAGCGTTTCTCAGGATGGCATGCAAATTCAGGGATAAAACACAAGGGAGTAAGGTCTAACTTTCTTCTTATTTTGATTAATGAGAAATGAATGCTCCCATGTTAATATTTAGAATATGCTTAGAAATGTCTGCAGGAGTGAAAGCCCAGCTAGATCAGCACCACTTACCATAACTTCAGTGTTCCTGAGCACGTTCTGATATCCAGCTGGGTGGAGGACAATGCCACTAGGATTGGTATAAACCCCATGGATGTGTAACACACTTAGCTTCCGCTTCTCCTGAGCCCACTCCAGAACCTGCACAATACATACATAGCTCGACAGGATGGCAAGGTGAGCACCTGCTTCAAAGTCACAATGTGTAAGAGGCTGCCTGAGGATTAGACTTCACGCTATCATAAGGACAAGAATTCAAAAACTTAATGGGTCAAATTTCCTATGTTAGGAATGTTAGGAATGACGGCAACAAATCTAGTGACTTCTCTTTGAAAGTCACTGTCAGCAGTTAGAATCTGTCAGCATTTGCAACCCAATACAGATAGTTTCCTCTGGTGATGGTTCAAGCACTGGTACCATCCTCCCATCCTTTCTTCCTCTCTCCCTCATGGATATCTCTATGAAGCCATTGGCTGTCCTCAAATTCTGTATGTAAACGAGGCTGGCCTCAAACTCACAGAGATCCACCTGCTTCTGCCTCCTGAGTGCTGGTATTATAGGTGTGGACCACTATACCCAGCTTATTTTCATTCTTTTTTGCTCATAATTTAACCCAGGCTGGCCTTCACCTTAAAATCCTCTCACCTCAGCATTATGAGTACTGGGATTACAGGAATGCACCCCTACACCTTGTTCAATTCCCAATCTGGGTCCCAGGTCCCAATCAAAGTAGTATTCCAGCTATTACCCTAGCAGAGACAGGCCTGTGGCACTGAGGGAATCATTTATCTATTCAGACTATTCATCTGGGTAAAAGGCAGGTTCCAAGGAAACAAAACAATGAAAATGACAGAATCACAGAGCAGGGCAAATGACTGTAAAGGAATCATTTCTTCATCAACACCTTTCAAATTTGTGTGTGTGTGTGCACATGGTGTATGTTGGGGGGGTGTAGTATCATGGTACACATGCAGAGGTCAGAGGAAAACTTGCAGAAGTCGGTTCTCTCCTTTTTTTTTTTAATATCACATCCTGTTTTTTTTTTAAACTATTTTATTTATTTATACAGTATTCTGCCTGTAGGCCAGAAGAGGGCACCAGATCTTATTATAGGTGGTTGTGAGCCACCATGTGGTTGCTGCGAATTGAACTCAGGACCTCTGGAAGAGCAGTCAGTGCTCTTAACCGCTGAGCCATGTCTCCAGCCCCCGGTTCTCTCCTTCTACCATGTAGGTCCTGGCAACTGAACTGAGGTCATTGGGCTTGGTGGTAAGTGCCCACTGAGCCATCTCACAGCTCACTCCCATTTTTCTTTTTAAAATTTTGAAATGGGATTTCTCTCTTTGCCTCACTGGCTGGAAACTCCCAAAGTTTCGTTAGATAGCCAACCTGCTGAACCACTGTTCCAGTCTCTTCAAATGACTAACCTCACCCTTATGATCGGGCAAAACTGTCAATACTCATAACTTTAAAATCTTTGTATTTTATTGTATGTATACTGATTTTACCTAAAAACCCAAACAACCCAAAAGTACAAGCAAGGAAAGCAGCTTTCTTTCTCACTGATACAGTTTTAACTGGAGATGTCCATCACAGGCTCATGGTTTAAGTGCTGACTCCCAATTCATGATGCTACTTTGGGAGGTGGGGTCTTGCCAGTAAAATAGACCACTAAGGGAGAGCTTTTATGAAGGTTATAACCTGGTCCTGATTCTGGTCCACTCTCTTGCTCTGTTCTGCTATGATGTGAACGGTCTCTACCATGCTCCAACCACCACAAAAGGGAGCCTCTCCACTGTGCTCTTCTTACTGTGATGCCTAAAGCTCCCTGCACTAGTGAGCTTCAGAAGGCTTTCCTCCTTTAGCTGGTTTCTGTGGGATATTTTAGTCCTAGCAATGTGAAAGTATTACTGATACTCTTCTGCTACAGAAGGCACATTTTCTGAGGAAGATAAAACCCATTACCTTAAGAGAAGACTACTGGTTAACATTTTACCTTTTTCTCATCAGTAAGGTCAAGGGATTCAAGCTGTTTTCCCTGGTCAGCTGCATAGAGTTCTAGGAGATTATCAAAATTTGTAGTTAATACTAGGGCTCCATTTTCCATCAGATGGAGAACAGACTGAAGGAGCTGTTTTCCCGAATCTTCCATCTTTGACTCCAGGTCATCAAATACTTCATATAAACAGTCTTTGAAAAATGTGGACCGAACATTACTGGTACGCTGCATGTGTGGGAGATTTGAAAGACAAAAAAAAAAAAAATTCTTAAGTGCTTTGTTAACTTGTTTCAGTTGCAGAAATTATAAATTTTGAATACTTTATAACTTAAAATGTCATCAGCTCTCACTGCAATAATGAAAATAGGATGGTAGATGCCAAACACAATGTCTAGCAAACAGTAAGTGATAGACACTACCACATCAGACAGAAATGAGCACAAGCCTTTTATTTTTATATTTTTTATTTTTTTCTGTTTGACAACCTGAGGTTTGAAAAACTATTCTTTTTTTTTTTTTGGTTTTTTGAGACAGGGTTTCTCTGTGGCTTTGGAGCCTGTCCTGGAACTAGCTCTCATAGACCAGGCTGGTCTCGAACTCACAGAGATCCACCTGCCTCGAGCACAAGCCTTTTAAACAGACATTTTAAATCTGGAGAAATGGTCTGGCTGTGGATTCCTGGCTGGCCTAGAATTCAATTCACTTTGACCAAGCTCGCCTCACATTTTCAATGATCTTCCTGTCTCTGCCTCCCCAGTGCTGGGATTACATGGGCTATCATGCCCACTCAGCTTCTAAATTACCATTTTATAGAAGGCAGAAAATGGACAATGCTAAAAGATCAGGACTAAAGGACGAGGGTAGAAAGCTAAGTACCAACTACCCTTCAATTAGGCTTCTGATTAGAAGGCAGCACTCAGATCTAAGGTGGCTTAGTATTTTCTGCCCCCTTTATTCTTTTAGAGAGCCTGCTTTTTGGCAGCTTGACACAAGCTAGAGTTATTTGGGAATAGGGTCCTCAACTGAATAAAAGCCTTCATCAGATTGCACAACAAGTCTGTAGGGCAGTTTCTTGATTAATGATTGATATGGGAGGGCCCAGCCCACACTGTGTGTGTATGGGGTGGGATGACACACTGAGGCAGGTGGTCCTGAGTGGTTTAAGAAAGCAAGCTGGAGCACAGTGGTGCACACCTTTAATCTCAGCACTCAGGGATCTCTGTGAATTCAAGGCCAGCCTGGTTTTCTACGTAAGAGAATTCCAAGACAGATAGACTATATTGAGAGAGTGTCTCAAAAAACAAAAAAACAAAAACCACCCTGCCAGAAGAAGAAAAAAACAAACCAAACCAAACAGAAACAGTAAACATGAAGCAGGCTGAGAAGCAATGAGGAGTAAACCAGTAAGTGACACTCCTTCATGACTCTGCTTTAGTTCCTGCCCTGTTGGAGTTTTTGCCCTGACTTAACCTGGACAGTGGACCTCAGGCTATAAACTGAAATAAACCCTTTTTTCCCCAAGTTACTTTTGGTCATGGTGTTTTCATTATAGCAACAGAAGCCCCAACTAAGACCGAGGGAAAATAGAGAACATGGGGAACAATATGCAGCTCATGCTAGCTTCGAACTTGTAACATGAGGGCCTGCTTGTTGGGGTTTCTGTCCTCCTACCAGGTCCCATAGCCATTGGGCCCCAAAGAAAATCACACAGAGAGTCTATATTAATAATAAACTGATTGGCCCATTAGCTCAGGCTTCTTATTAGCTCTTATAACTTATATTAACCCATTATTCTTATCATGGCTCAGTACCTTTTTCAACGGGGCAGGTCTGCTTCTTCAGTGTCTAGGCAGGACTGGGGAAAGAGCTTCCTTCTTCCCAGAACACTCCTGTTCTCATTGCCCTGCCTCTACTTCCTGTCTGGTTGTCGCCTATACTTCCTGCCTGGCTACTGGCCAATCAGCGTTTATTTAAAATGTAATTGACAGAATACAGAATTGTCCCACACCAGAACTCGTTACATAGTTGACTGAACTGATACTGGTCTCAAACTCGTGATCCTCTAGCCTCAGCCTCCAAAGTGCTAGGTTATAGGTATGTATTGCCACATCCAATTTAGCATCTCTTTTTCAATTACAGATACTTGGCTGCTTATGGAATTAGGAAAACCACTTAATACTTCCTTGTATTGTTTTGCCCTGACTTAATTCAGCAATCTGTTTATAGATTTGCTGTGAAGAATATCTATTAAACGACAAAATTATGAAGAGATTTAAAATAAATTTCACGATTAAAAACCTGGCATTTTGCAATTGTTTAACAGGGCTGGGGATAAAACCTACAGCTTTGGACATGCATGACTGGACTATATCCATAGCTATCAATTATTAAAAATACTAAACTCAGGGACTGAAGAGATGCCTCCAAGGTTAAGCTTGTGTTCTACTGTTGCAGAGGACTTAAGTTTGGTTCCTAGTACCCAGACAGGTGGCTCAAACAGCTACCTGTAGCTCTAGCTCCAAAGGATTCAGCACCTTCTGGACTCCCCAGGCATTTCCACTCACTTACACACCCACCCACATATACATAATTAAAAATAAAATTAACCAGGTTAGAGATATAGCTAGTTGGTTAAGAGCACTTGTTTTTCCAGAGGACCTGAGTTCAGTTCCCAGCAGCCACATCGGGTAGCTTACAACCACCTGTAACTCTACCTCTAGGGGATCTGATTCCCTCTTCTGGTCTTTGCTGACAATAGGAACACATGTGGTGCATATACATACAAGCAAGCAAAACACACACATACCAAAATGAGCAAAACTCAAAAAAAATTTAAAAAAAAGAAAAGAGTGGCTGGAGAGATGGCTCAGCAGTTAAGAGTACTGGCTGTTCTTCCAGAGGACCAGGTTAGATTCTCAGCACCCACATGGCAGCTCACAACTGTCTGTAACTCAAGTTCCAGGGGATCTGACACTCTCACACAGGCATACATGTAGGCCAAACACCAATGCACATAAAAATGAATAAAACTATAAAAGTTTTTTTTTTAATAAAAAACAAAACCAGGTGCAGTGGCATGCACTTTTAATTCCACTACTTGAGTCAGAGGCAGGCAAATCTCTCTGAGTTTTAAGTCAGAATGGTCTACATAGTGAGTTCTAGGATAGCCAGGGCTATATACAGCAACCCTTTCTATAACAAAAGAAAAAAAGAAAGAACAGTAATAATTACTAACCACTAATGAATTTGAAATAAACCATTTAAACATATGGTTTAACTACCTCCCTAGCTTCATTTGGAATATATGAATACATAGATTTTGTGCTGCATAACAACTGCACATTATAGTTGGTCCTATACAACTATATCATCTAGGTAGTAATCTTGATTTGTACAAGTACACTCTACCAGATTTTCTTTTTTGTTGTTGTTATTTTGTTTTGAGACAGGGTTTCTCTGTAGCTTTGAAGCCTGTCCTAGAACTTGCTCTGTAGACCAGGCTGGCCTCAAACTCACAGAATCTGCCTGTGCTGGGATTAAAGGTGTGTGCCACCACAGCCCACCCACTCTACAAGTTTGTACAGCAGCAAAACAGCATAAGAATGTGTTTCTCAGCATGTACCCACTGTTAAGCAATTAATGAATATATCTCTGAGGATTGAGGAAATACAATGCCACTTTCAGGTGAGAAGTTGGTTTTACAACCAAGAACACAGTAACCCCTGGGACAAAAGAAATCTGAAATGAGAAAGTAACTAGGTGAAGTGTTTGAACAAACATGGGATCCCTAGTCTATTCTTGATGTTATTCCATTAGATAAGCTCAGAGGAAGAACTGTTACATTGGTCAAGCTGCCCTTGAACGACTATACTCAAATGACCTTCCTTCCTCAGCATCCAGAGAAGCTAGGGCTACTGGTGCAAGCGACGAGTTGCTGCATCTAGCTACCAGGGCATAGGTTTCAAGCTCCTTGGAAGAGTTCCTTCTAGGTTCCCTCAAAGCAGCCCCCTACACCTTCCAGGTTTCCTTGTCTCACAGGAGTGAACCACTTAAGCAGATACAGCACATTCAGTGTTCCTTTCCTACTGTGACACAGTATTTTATAAAATAACATTTTTTTAGTCATACTTACCAAGTAAGTGTTATTTTCTCAGTGAAAACAGAGCAAAGTTAAAATTGTCCCTCATCCTGCTGGAAACAAGCCATAGTTTCTCTGTGCTCTGTTCTACGCTGCTCTATAGCACAGCACAGAGTTCTTTCTGCCCCCTGCTGTCAGCAGCTGAAAGATTCTTTTCTAGTGTGTAAATAGATCTAGAACTCATTTAGCTAAGAATGCAGGTCACAGTCTTCAAAGTTTACCTAGCTTCGTTACACAATCACATAATTATATCACACTAATGGTGCACAGGCAGTCAACAGGAGACTCTAATACTACTTAATGAGATGAGTAACCCAATCAAAAACAGAGAAAGGGGCCGAAGAGATGGCTCAGTTATTAAGAGCACTTTCTGTTCTTATAGAGGATGCAGGTTAGATTTCCAGCATCCAAATGGCTCACAATCATGTATAATTCCAGTTCCAAGGGATTTGATAGCCTCTTATGGTTTCCACAGGTCCTAGTCACACACAAAGTGTGCATACATACAAGCAAGCAAAACTCATATAAAATTAAAAATAAAAATCTATCACCTACCAAAACAGTGATGAGTATTAATAACTCTAGTTACTAAGTTCACGACACACAGCAGTCAACTACTATAAATGCTAGCACCAGATTTACTATTAAGGAAACATGATGCTCCCTTAGTTTATCAGACTCACAAGTCTATTCACCCAACCCAACATACTGCAGCTATTTTATTTCTTGGATGGAATCCTGCAGATATAACTGCAACTGGATAAAATGGCATACACAAGGCTATCACTACTTTGTTATCTCCAATAGCAACAGACTATGCACCCATATATCGAAGACTGGTACAGTCCAGGACCATATCTTTTCATTGAATGTACCCCAAAAGTCCAAAGTATTAAAGGCATGAGAACATGGTTGTTCCGTTAAGAAATTATAGAACCAAGTGAAAAATCCTTGAGTCATTGGGGGCATATTCTAGAAGGTGAGTCTGGGGCCTCGGCCCTTCCCTTTAACTTTTTAATTTTTTAAGTATTTTTGTTATACTACATGCTCCTGTCATAATGTACTGCCTCACCACAAGTGCAAAGTAGTTGGAAAAACTGACCATAGAGTGGAACTTCCTCCTTTCTCTTCTTTTTATAAGGCAATTAGGTAGTTTGCTATAGCGACAACACTGACTTCCACTCTATACAGGAGAGCAATACACTGCTGGGTAAAACAAACTAGAGGATAGTATGTGCTATTTTTTTACTTTGGAAATGGCAACAGTGAGGGAAAGATAGATGTATTTCTGCTTACATTTGCAAAGCTGGAAGGCTATATAGAAATACATATGAATGCTGACTTAGGGCAGAGAGGAAATAAGACAAATACACCAACAGAAGCAAGGTATCTCAGTAGATATAAATAACTACATCCTTTTGATTTTTGCAATGTGTACACCAATACTTATTCAAAAAAGCAGAATTAATCCAGGTGGTTGTAGCACATGCCTTTAATCCTAGCACTCCGGAGGCAGAGGCAGGCAGATCTCTGAGTCTGAGACTAGCTTGGTCTACAGAGTGAGCTGTTTCAGGACAGTCAGGGCTACACAGAGAAACTCCATCGCCACAAAAAAAAAAAAAAAAAAGCAAAATTAAGTTTCAGATTAATAAATAGAGTGACTTCTTACTAAAAAGTGTTTTGTTGTGTTTTCTAATTTTGTAACTCCGACGTGTACTTAGCTCCTTCATACTTAAATCATACATGCTATATTCCTATACTGGTCTGCTTTCCATGAGCACAAGTAGAAGGGCCTAGGTAGTCAGGTGAAGAAGATGAGTTTTTTTTTTTCTATGAAAAGACTAAAACTTGGAAATCCCTCGAGTCACTTGTTTTAGCTAAATATCTTTTAGTCGCAGTTCTGTGAATTATCAAATCTTCTATAGCAATATTAAAAGATTGAGGATTACTGCTTGTTTGTGCTGCTTTGAGATGTGGCTTCACTATCTAATCCAGGCTAGCATTGAGATGTGATCTATAGCTTCTCAATGCTTGAATTACAGGTGGTAGCCACCACTCTGGGCTTGGAAAGATGCTTTTGTCATTGTGTTATTTCCTTAGATTTGAAATCTGTTTTTGTCCGAGAACTAAATTTCCCACCAGTGGCCTCTCTAAGCTGAAACAAAGGAATGAAAATATAAACAGGGAGTTCGGAAGTCAAAAGGAAATGCCAGACTCCCACACAACCTCTAAGAATTTTTCTCCTTCACTTAAAACAGTGCAGTGAATCCCATGCTACTTCATCTGTTTTACCCTGTAACTCATCCTTCTAGTCCCGCACAGAGTAAAAGCAAAGGCAAGCACTCCTGATCACCTCTCCTCCAAGGTCATTGACATTTCTACTGCATTTACTTTAAGCACTCATTTAACTGAAGTAAAACTGGTATTTGATGAAAAAAGGTGGCCAGGCTGCTCTACCTTTCAACACTCAAGCCTTGCTAGTGCCATTTATTCTTCACAAAACCCCATGAAGTAATACCACAAGTTGTTGGAACTCACTGAGAAGCTCATTCTGCTAGTGGGGTCTCCCCTATTTCAGACACTTGTTTCAAACTGTCCTCCAAAGTCTGGGTTAGGCAGGCTCACTTCCATAATTCTGTGATAGTGAAGAGAACAGTAAAAGAGCCCAAGAATAAAACACCGCATCCCTGAGATTAGCTAGGTCGTAAGCTCTTCTAACAGAAGTTACTACTGTTTATCCCTTGATATACGAGCATCTGCAGTGGAAAAGAGAAGCTCAAGCCCAGCCAATGGAAGTTCAGCCATGGAAAGAAAGCTCAACTGTTAAGAATTTGTTGGTTTTAATGTTTTCTTTGATCAATAAGTCTATTTCCTCTACAGTATCTTCACACCTGAGATTCTTTCTTCTATCTCTTGTATCCTGTTGGTTATACTTATCTCTGTAGTTCCTGTTCATTTACCCACATTTTCCATACCCAGAATTCCCCCAGTTTGTGTTGTCTTTATTGCCTCTATATCAGTCTTCAAGTCTTGAACTGTGTTTTACCTGTTTGATTGTTTTTTTCTTGGTTTTCTTGGGTTTCTTTGAGGGATTTATTAATTTCTTCCAATTTTTTGTTTGTCTTTTCCTCCATTTCTTTAAGGGAGTTTTTCATTTCCTCTTTAAAGGTCTCCATCATTTTCATAAAGTTATGTTTAAAGTTGTTTTCTTCTTCTTCTGGGTTCCCTCCTAATTTGGTGGTGGTGGGGATGAGACAGGGTTTCTTTGTGTAACAGCTCTAGCTGTCCTGGAACTCAATTTGTTGACCAGGCTGGCCTCAAATTCAGAGATCCACCTGTCTCTGCCTCCTGAGTGCTGGGATTAAAGGTATGTCCCACCACTGCCCAGCTCCCTCCTAAGTTTTTAAAGATTTATTTTTATTTGTGGTACATGCATCTATGTATATTATGTGCACATGTATGTGAGTGCCTGAAGAGTCCATAAAAGGGCAAAGATCCTTTGGAACTGGAGGTTGTCTGACATGTGTTCTAGAAACTGACTTGTGGTTTTGCAAGAGCAGCAAGCATTTTAACCACTGAACCATCTCTCCAGCCTCCTTTCTATTTTTTTTTTTTTTTTGAAACAGGGTTTCTCTGTGTAACAGTTGTAGCTCTCCTGGAACTAGCTCTGTAGACCAGGCTGGCCTTGAACTCACAGAGATACATCTGCTTCTGCCTCCTGAATGCAAGAATTAAAGGCACCCAGCTTTTTTTTTTAAAAAAAAAAAGATTTATTTATTATATATACAATGTTTGGCCTGAATGTCAGACAAGGGCATCATATCTCATTATAGATGGTTGTGAGTCACCATGTGGTTGCTGGGAATTGAACTCAGGTCCTCTGGAAGAGCAGTCAGTGCTCTTAATCTCTGAGTCATCTCTCCAGCCCCCATACCTGGATTCTTATTAGCCTGCTGTATCTATTATTCTTGGGAGAAATGTCTATTCAAGCCTATTGTCCTCTTAAAAGAAGATTATTCTGTTTATGATTAAATCACTGCCAAACTCTGTTTTGTTTTCTTCTAAGAATTTTTAAATTTTACCTCTGATAATTAGGTTTGGGATTCATGTTGAAGTAATTTTACATACTGAATAAAGACCTCATGGGCTGGAGAAATGACCCAGTGGTTTAGAACACTGGCTGCTCTTCCCAAACACCTGGATTTGGTCCCCAGCAACCACATAGTGGTTCACAACCATCTAAACTCTAGTCCCAGGGGATCCAAGTCCTCCTTCTGGCCTTTGAAGGCACTCAACATACAAGATACACATATACACGCAAGCAGACAAAACACCCATACACATACACAAAATGGGCACAGCACTGGAATTAAAAAAAACTTCATGAACTCTTTTTCTATTAGTTTTGTTTTTTTGGGGATGGGGTTTCTCTGTGTAGCCTTTGTTGTCCTAGAACGACTCTGTAGACCAGGCTGGCTTCGAACTCACAGAGATTCACCTGCCTCTGCCTCCTAAGTGCTGGGATTAAAAGCGTGAGACACCACCACCTGGCATGTGTGTGTGTGTGTGTGTGTTAATTTAGGTTTTTTTTTTGTTTTTTTTAAAGTTAAGTTAGTCTAAGATGGTCTCAGACTCTCCATTACTCTAAGCTGACTTCAAACATGTAGCAATTCTCCTGCCTCAGTCTCCTATAGGCATGCATTACTTATATCTGATTTCTTTAAAACCCATTAATTCTTTATGTGGTTTTAAGTTAGTAACAGTTTGTTCCAGTTAAGGACAAGGAACTGAAAAGAAGAAGTAAGGGGCTGGAGAGATGGCTCAGATGTTAAGAGCACTGACTGCTCTTCCAGAGGTCCTGAGTTCAATTCCCAGCAACCACATGGTGGCTCACAGCCATGTATGATGATGCCCTCATCTGGGACCCTCTTCTGGCATGCAAGCATACATGGAAGGAATGTTGTATACATATTAAATAAATAAAAATTTTTTTAAAGAAAAAAAGAGGAAGTAAAAAACCCTAAGGTCTATGATAAGTTTTTAGGCACATTTCTTTCTACAGTCTTGAGAAATGGGATAAAAATTACTGACAGTTAACTTTTAAGGAGTAAGTGTCCTATTTCTTTCAAAGTGTATTTAAATTATTAAAATGTGGAACATGTGGGCTCAAGTACAGGCTTGTGGTTCCATTCCAACCAACACACAGCCTGTAATTCAGCACTTGAGAGGTGGCGACTGTAGAACCAGGCATTGTAACCTATCCTTGGCTTCACAGTGAGCTTTAGGCTGACCTTGGCTACATGAGACTGTTTCAAGTAACATACATGTACCAATAGTCATAGCATAAGTGAATCCTAATTTTTAATTAATTGTTCAGGTAAAGCAAGAAAGACAATTAGGGTCTTTATCCAACTTAGTCGAATAAAATTCTTTGTGACTAGTTTGAGTTACAGCCTCTAAAAAGAACACTAAAAACCGGTTTCACTTTATGCCTTTGATGATAAAGAATTATCTGCAGCTGGGCAAGGGGTGCATGCCTATAATGTTAGCACCAAGGGGTGCATGCCTATAATGTTAGCACCAAGGGGTGCATGCCTATAATGTTAGCACCAAGGGGTGCATGCCTATAATGTTAGCACCAAGGAAGCTGAAGAAGGAGGACTTCAAGTTTGTGGCCTGTATGGGATACGCAAGATGCTTTCTCAAAACACAAAACAAAATCCCAACTTAAATCCTTCTAGTATTTCCTTCAAGTCATGGATATCAGGGCACCTTTTATAGTGAGCATAGAAAAAGTAAATTTGCTGGGCAGTGGTGGCACACGCCTTTAATCCCAGCACTCGGGAGGCAGAGGCTTGTGGATCTCTGTGAGTTCGAGACCAGCCTGGTCTACAAGAGCTAGTTCCAGGACAGACTTCAAAGCTACAGAAAAACCCTATCTCGACAAAAAACCAAAGGAAAAGAAAAAGAAAATTCACAAACAGAATGAAATGGGGTCAGGATAATTACCCTGAACAGGCTCTATACATACTTTGCAGGAGAGCCAAATGTTATAAATACACAAGCAATATAATATACAAATATTCCTGCTAGAGTAAGAAACTAATCATATTATCAGGAAATTTCACAGGCCATGGCACACAGCAGACTACTCACGGGGGAGAGTTTCTGAATGAGGTCATGGGCAACATGGACGAGGTTCTTGTCTTCATGGAGACACTTTTGAAACTTTTTGCTTTCCTCGTCTTCCAGAAGATCAAAATCAATAGCAGCATCCAGCAAGGCCTGAATTAACCCCTTCCAGGATTTCAGGGCTGGGACCTGTGGTGCAACTGCAGCGCTAATGCCTGTGCCAATCACCAGCACGAGTTCTCGAGGTTTCTTGGTTTTCAAGCTTGGAAGCAGCTTCCTGAAAAGGAAAAGGCACAAGAGGATTGGAGCGTCCAGTGGACAAAGGGCACAAGCCAAGACACCTGACAAAGATGTAGTTGGCTCTCATTATTCAACAGCTGAACTTGTTTGCTTTGTTTTGTGAAACTGGGTCTCACTGTGTAATCTTAGCTGGCCTAGAACTCACTATGTAGACCAGGCTGTCCTTGAACTCAAGAGATCGGTTTGCCTCTGCCTCCCTAGTGCTGGGATTAAAAGCATGCACTTACTAAGTTTTAGTTGTAAAAATGAGGATTCCAATTTCTGACAGTTTTCCAAAGTAGATTAAATGAAACACCGTAATATTATTCCAAGTTCTTGTAGGAAGACAAAGCAGTAGCTATTTCAGGAATCCTGAGATACAATCTTAAAATCAACTTTCTCCTCCATAGTCTTCTCTAGCTAAGAAAACCACTAACATTACAGCAGGTTCAAATGTATTACAGCTGAAGTTCTGCCAACTAAATTATTCTTTAAGCCAATGGTAATTTCAAAAGGACACGTTTGATTTGTTTTCAAAAAGAAAATATTTTCATACAAATTAAGTTGATATTGTTTGTTGAGATATGAATGTAAAACAAGAAAGACAATAAAAAACTTGATTCCAGATTTTATAAGCAAAGAAAAAACTCGTGTGAAAGCCAAATCCAGCGGACAAATCTGCATGGTTTGGTTTTAGACATCACTGGGTTAAAAAAAAAAGTGCTCAGCAGGCTTCTGAGAAGATGAGAGAGCCTCATGTTTCTGTCACAACAAAACAGCCTTTTCTCATGGCAGTGAGCAGAGTCCTGCTGAGAGACAGCATGTTTCAGCTCCCTTCCCCTCTCACTCTATGGCTACATTAAAATCATTACTTGCCTTACCCTTCTTTTTCCAAATAGTACGATGAATAGAAACATGACCAGCACTTAGTTAGACAAAACCCAACAAAGAGCACACTTTGAAGTCCTGGGAAACAACCTCTAGAACTGCCTGTCCTACTCCAATCTCTACACTCAATCACTTAACAAACAGGAAAACCTGCCAACATGCAGAGACGAGAGATGGCCCATTTATAAAATAGCTGATCTACTGGGGGTAACCAACAAAACTGTTCACAGCTATTAGAGGCACATAATGGAGTATGCTTTAAAAAGGAGAATCAAGATAATGAATGAAAATTGGATGTGATAGCCAAGGTCTATAATCCCAGAATTTGGGAGGGAGAGACAGGAGGATTGGAAATTTAAGGCCAGTTAGAGAAATACACACACCCACACAATACTTTCACAAAAGGGCTTTCAGTAAAAAAAGAAAAAAAGTCGCAATTGTGCTTTATGATCTCTGCCTCTGCCTAAATCACTAAATAACCTAAAAAATCCCCAACATACATTTATTTAGTGTTTCTCTTCTCTCTCTCTTTCTCTCTGTGTGTGTGTGTGGGGGGGACGGGACAGCCATGGTGTGTATGTGGGGGAACAGCCATGGTGTGTGTGCGGGGACAGCCACGGTGTGTATGTGGAGGACAGCCATGGTGTGTGTGCGGGGACAACCATGGTGTGTGTGGAGGTTAGAGGACAACTTTGGGTGTTGCTTCTCTCTTACTATCATGTTGATGCGGGAACCAAACTCAGGACACCAGGGTTAGCATCATCTGCAGAGCCACGATGATGGCCCTAATAGTTATTTTTAAAGACAGTATTAAGGCAAGATAGAAAGGGAAAATCAAGGGGACATGGGAAGGGAAAAAAACCTTTCACTGAAGAATCTGGCTAGGTGTCAGAAACTTGGTCACAAATGACAAAGCCAAGATTCTCTATAGACACAATATTCTCTTTTCTAAGAGATATGTCAAATGAGGATGTTAAAAACAACAAATGAAACTACATACTTGAGATTAGGTTTGTCATCTTGACTTTATATAGTAATAATATGCCTTTCACATACCCAAATCTCAACAAAAGACCTTATAAAACTACCTTACAAACTCATTTATAAAAGGAAGCTCAATAAGAAGAAAAATAGGAAACACCAGCTCAATTTAATATGTGTACGTGTGCGTGCATGCTTTTAAGACAGTGTCTCAGATGACCTGGGAGTCCTTAAATTCTTGATCCTCCTGCCTCCATTTCACAAGTGTGAGAATTACAGGCATACACCACCTTACTCAGCTCAAGCTTTACTAATTTTTAAGTTTTAAGTAATCTTTAACCGCTGGTGTAAATTACACTGAGAAATTTAACATAAAAAAAGCCATAGACTCATATGAACAACCACTGTAAAGACAATTCTCAAGCAGCTTACACTGAGCAAGTACTATCCTTTCCTTAAAAGCAGCCCCCACCCACAAGTCCCTATAGTAAATTAAAATGATGTACCTACTAACCCTCGTCTTAATAAGATCAACAGCTTTGCTTGTACCGAGATTCTTTGCCGCTGCTTTTCCTGTACAGAGGTCTCTAAAGTGTAACTCCTTGGGCTGCCACAGCATGTATAAAAGGTAGGGTAGGACAAGATGACAACAGCAAGCAGACAGCAGACACAGAAGGCAGCATGATTTTACAAGTTCAGAATAAAACCCGATCCCTTTTCAGAAGCTCAGGAATGTTGAGGCGCATGCTCAGGTGGGCAGGCAGGTCGCACTAAAGCTCAGCTACAGTCTGAAGAAAGTCAGCCAGAGGACGCTGCATTTGACAACACTGTGTACAGTGCCAGGTGGGAGGGATTAAGGAAGAATCTCTGTATGAAATCTAAGACTTCCCCAACCAGTCTCCCTTGGAGCAAGCCTCAGTCTCTAGTATTCAACCTTTTCTCTGCATCCAGTCTCCATGCATGTAAGAGATGGGAAGATTTCTCTTTGAGGAAATAGCCATATGGCAGAAAAGGCCCAGCTTTAGCAGGTCCTCAATTGCTGAACTTGCTCCAGGATTAATATTCAGAGGGAAACTCCTCAGCATGTTGGGATGATGAATACTGGTTACCAATTTGACAGAATCTGCTGGAATCAACTAAAAGAAAAACCCCTGGGCAAACCTGTAAGGAATCTGCTTGATCAGATAATTCAAAGTGGGAACACCCACCCGAAATGAAATGTACCTAGTGGCAGCCAGATTAAAAAAAAGGTGAGCATTGCCCTCCCATCCTGCTGACAGGTTCATTTACCCCGTCCATGCTTTAGTTCTTCACCGACAGCAGAACCCACCTCCTGTCCTCCAGTGTGGACTGAAGACCGGTGTTTCCAGGGATCGATTCCTTAGGCCTTCAACACCAGATTGGGGCTGCTGAGAAGCTACTGTGAACTGAACCACTGCTGGACTACCCAGACCACACCATGCAAGCCAATCTAATAACCCCCATTAAGTATGTATTCATCCTGTCAGTTCTATTCCTCTAGAGCAGTGGTTCTTAATCTGTGGGCTGTGACTGACTCCTCTTGGGGCTTTATGACCCTTTCACAGGAGTCACATATCAGATATCCTGCAGATCAGATATTTACATTATGATTCATAACAGTAGCAAAATTACAGTTCTGAAGTAACAATGAAAATAATTTTATAGTTAGGGAACACAAGGAACTGTATTAAAGGGTCCCAGCATTAGTAAGGTTGAGAATCACTGACCTAGAGAACCCTGACTAATATCCACACACACACAGACTCCTAACTGCTTCTCAGTAACTTAAATATGAGTGGACAAACTATATGGTCACTTTACATCTGCAAAAGGGCCACATAAACTGGGCGGTGGTGGCGCAGGCCTTTAATCCCAGCACTTGGGAGGCAAAGGCAGGCAGATCTCTGTGAGTTCGAGGCTAGCCTGGTCTACAAGAGCTAGTTCCAGGACAGGATCCAAAACTACAGAGAAACCCTGTCTCGAAAAACCAAAAAAAAAAAAAAAAAAAAAAGGATGGCCCACATGATAAGAGGTACGTACAAACAAGTTAGCAGGTAGGAATCACTCAGGAGGCTAAGGCAGGAAGATCACACTTGTAAGACAGCCTGGGGCCTGTCTTCAAAAGGACAAAAACAGTAACAATAACAAAATTGAAGAATATTAAAAATGTAACAGCAATTTTTAAAAATCCCTAAGAAAAACTGAGAAAAACCTTTAAGAACGTAGAACTGAAACAAATAACAGGAAAAAACAGAGCCAGGCACAGAGATGCAAGCCAATAATCCAAGAACTTAGGAGGCTGATGCAGGAGGATAGAGCTGGATGGAGCTGATGGGTTACATACAAAAACCTTGCCACCAAATAGTGAGAGATGGGGTGGGAATGGAGAGAAAACATGAACACACAATGACAGAAGGTTCAACATCTGAACAGCAAAAGCTCTACAGAGACAGAAATGTTTAATATCAGGCCAAAAATCTCTCAAACTGTGACCAAATCACCATTTCCTCTTTCAAATTGATTTCTAAAACAACTGCTAATCAGAACAGAGTGTCTATCTTGGTAAGAATACTTTTCCCTCTTACCAGAGAAATGAGTGGTACTGTCAAAATTCTAAGAAAAAAAATGTTTTCTACCTAAAATTCTATTCTCCGCCAAACCATTAAATAAATGTAAGGAAATGATAAAGCCACTTAGTACCTCCAACAATTACTCCTATGTATTCTTACTAAGGAAGGCACCTGAGAGCATGCTTCAGTAAAATGAGTAAATTAAAATCAAAAGCAGGAGACTAAGGAGCTGAGTCCAGGAGTAAGAATCCACAGAATCAATCAGCATATGATAGATTAATTCTCCTTTCAGCGTATGAAGATGAAAAGAACACAGAAAATAAAAAACCCAAGACACACTTTAGTAATATGGAAGTTTAAAAAAAGGCACAAAAGGGAATAAAATCATAACACTATAGGCTTGGCTATTAATATTATTTATGTTTGTTTTGTGTTTCGAAGCTCTGGCTGTCTTGGATCTTGCTATGTAGACTAGGCTGGCCTTGAACTCAGAGATCCACCTCTGCTTCTGTATCCTGAGTGTTGGAATTAAACCACCCAGTTTATTAATACTATGGATAAAGACATAATATAAATATTGAGAACTGGTTGATCAAGTAGAGGGATAAACATGAGAAGATAAGGGTTAAGCCGGTAGGGCAGCAATACACGGGGAGGAACCAGGAAAGCAAACAGAGTCCTTATCTTCTGTTACATGTGTTGCTTGTAGCAGAACACAGCATTTAAAATGTGTGCTGTCGGGTGCATGCCTGCAAACTCAGCATCTGGGAGGCTAAGGCAAGAGTTCTAGACCAGCCTGGGTTACATATCAAAAACAAAACAAAACAGATGTCAAGATTAGAAAGAATAGGAAATTATTATCTCTGATGAGTAGGATATTTTAACCTTTAAAGTAACAAATTTTAAAAGTATGTATTAGCTTAATAAAAAAATTAAGTCCAATGTAAAAATAATTTAGTCTTTTAAATGAAGGCTATATTAATCAGTGAAATCCCCAATAGTACAGGGTAAGTACCTCCCACTAATGGTAATTTTCTGTTCCTTTGATTCCCTTTCTCTTGTTTACCTGGGCTTTTTGGTGGGAGGTTCGCCATCATTGAAGAATCCCAAAATCTTGTCTATATCAGAGGCCTGGCTCCCTGTAGAAGCCATCCAGTTTCTAAAACAGATTAAATATCATGTACCATGATTAGATCTGTAAAGTACACCATTTATAACAGAACATACATTATGCATTTTCATAAGTCATATGCTCATCAAGGTATTGTGGGTGTCCTCTACTTAACAGAAACCCATTAATTAATGAGCACACCAAGCTTAAGGAATGAAATTAGTCTAAGGGAAGTTGTCTTGACATTATAACTCTCATTGTATAAGTGCTCCTTACTGCTCCATATTGCTTCTGTTCCTCAGAATCCCTTGCCCCCCTCTCCCACTAAAATCCAGCCATGTCAACTTATGTAAGTCACTGGCCATCACTCTGCACAACTTACACCAGAGGACTTGGGAATCGCTGAGGACATCAAACAATCCAGAGATCAGTATGCTAACAGTGCTTAATTATCCACTTACACTTAGCAATACAAGCAATACCATTTGTTCACTGTTGAACATTCTTCATTAGTAACTGTCCCCACAGGCTGAAGACAGGTTTCTCTGACTAAACATGGAGGGGATTTTAATCAAGTCACTGTGATTAATGGTAGAGGTATTAAGCAAAGATATGTAAAGACAATGAACATCAGTTGCTGGGATACCCAGCATAAGAGTCACTACAGATTAGAATAAGAACTACCATGGACTTTAATTGCTCAAGACATTTAAAGATTGATATTAGCAGTTTTTCCTTTTTTTTTTTTTTGAGACAGGGTTTCTTTGTGTAACAGCCCTGTCTGTCCTGGAACTCACTTTGTAGACCAGGCTGCCTTGAATTAGAGATCCACCTGCCTCTATCTTCCAAGTGCTGGGATTAAAGGCATGCAACACCACCTGGATTTTTTTTTTTAAAGTTGTGTGCTTTTGTGTGTGAGTATGCATATGTTGGTGTATCTCAGCATGTGTGAGGAGGTCAGAGGAAAACTTTCAGGATCTGGTCTCTTCTTCCACCATGTGTGTCCTAGGGATCAAACTCAGACTGTCAATCTTGGCAGCGAGCAGCTGTACCTGTTGAGCCATCCCACTGGCTCAGAAGTAATATTTTAACACTGACAATGTGGAAGATGATAGAGTTCTGGACATGCTACTATGCCCTACTGTTATTATTGGGACTTTATATTAGAAAAACTCCTTATTTATTAAAGCCGTGTGTAGAATTTTTCTTATAAACAGAAGCCTCAGTTCCTTGCCCCATATTCCATTCCATATAATGAACTTTTCATTGATACAGTCATCAGGGAACTAGGAATCATAAAATCACAAAAGTTAGGACGGATCACGTTTCTGGTAAAATCTTTGGTTGTGTCACGAGAAAGCAAGGCCCTGGGCACACAGGTCAAACACCAAAGCTAGAAATCATGCCTTTACTTAATCATCTGGTGTGACTGTAAATTCCTAAAAATAAAGTCAAACCGAAACAAAAGTACATGTTTTCTAAAAAACAGACTCTCTGGGGACTTCTTCCAGTATTTCAAGTAGGAAACAGCTAAATAAAGTCAAACTTAATTTTTCTAGACCCCGAATGTTGGGCACACCATTGTAGCCTTTATGTCTGGCTTTGAGTGGGATGTTTCAGAAAGCCTCGCTATGTCTGGGTTAATCAGCAGAGGCTGAGACATTGCTGTCTCTCTGGAGAGTCTGCACTTGCTGCTGCTACATGACAGTTTGCAGTGCACTAACCTTGGTCCTAAGACACTCCTGGCAGCCCTGGAGTTCTTACTTTTGATTATGTCTCGCCATAGTCCAAAGGCAATGAGATGTGTGTGGGCTGTCTGCTCTCACGGGCAGCAAGAGCAAGATGACTTTGGTAGCTGGAACCTTTCCCAGCCCCTATTAACCTTGTATATTTTTGAATAAAGTAACTGGAGTGAGCTAGCTGGGTGTCAGTCTTTTCC
Organism: Ondatra zibethicus; assembly: GCA_004026605.1. Lineage (NCBI taxonomy): Eukaryota > Metazoa > Chordata > Mammalia > Rodentia > Cricetidae > Ondatra > Ondatra zibethicus. The sequence continues at coordinate 270,507 of PVIU01000012.1, read as the reverse complement.
AAAAAGGCTGAACCCCTCTGCTCCTTCAGAAGCTTAGCATTTTGGTGAGCTTCTCTCTCTACTGAGGCATCCATTCTCTTAAGTGTGCATTTCATTTCTTAGAGTCTAAAATTGCTGATAGTCAAGAGTTGACCATCACTGAAATGATTTTCATCAAATTCTAACATATTATAAAAGACATTTTCTATCTAATGTTTTATGGAAAACCAGTGATTTAAAAAGTGGTTATTTCTTTCACACATTCAATCTCTCAGTTTGGGTATATGATTTAAAGCAACACTAAAGAAGGCAAACATATTAATGCCCCACCCCCATAAACATGGTTCTGTAAACCCATCATTTAAACAAATTAAACCCAGCCAGGTGCAGAGGCATACATCCTTAATCCCAGCACTTGGGAGGCAGAGTCAGGCAGATCTCTGAAACCAGGCAGCCTGGTCTACAAAGTGAGTTCCAAGACATCTATGGTTACACAGATAAACCCTATTTGAACCCCCCCATCCCCGCCAAAAACAAAACAAAAACAAATTAAACCTAATCATTGAACACAGAAAAACAAAGTAAATGGAATTTAACATACGTTTGAAGCCTAGAATAGTAAGAACTTAGTGCTCAATTCAAATACTAACCCAGTTTTGTTTAAAAATTAAAAAAAAAAAAAAAGGCCAGGTGGCGGTGGCACACACCTTTAATCCCAACACTCCAGAGGCAGAGGCAGGCAGAGTTTGAGGCCAGCCTGTTCTACAGAGTGAGTTCCTGAACAGCCAGGGCTACACAGACAAACCTTGCAAAAAACTTGAGACAGAGCTGGAGAGATGGCTCAGAGGTTAAGAGCCCTGGCTGCTCTTCCAGAGGTCCTGAGTTCAATTCCCAGCAACCACATGGTGGCTCACAGCCATCTGGTGCCCTCTTCCAGCCAGCAAGCATACAGACAGACAGAACACTGTATACATAATAAATAAATAAATAAATAAATCTTTTAAAAAAAGAAAAAAAAACGAGACAAAACAAAAAGCAAAATTAAAAACTACTGGGCAGTGGTGAGCATAGCACTCAGGAGGCAAAGTGTTGGAGGCCAGTGTGGCCTACAGAAAGAGTCCCAGGGCAGTCAGGGCTACACAGAGAAACCTTGTCTTAAAAAACCAAAACAACAACAAAGCCAAATTAAAAAAAAAATCATAGTACTTATCATAGGCCATGTAAAATTTATAAATATTAGCTCACTTAATTCCTACAACTTTATTATTAGGTATTATAGATTGAATATCTGTTACCTGAAGATCCAAAATGTTCTAAAATCTAAAACATCTGGACCACTGATAAAATGCCATTAAGTGGGGTATGGAGAGATGGCACTGACTACTCTTCCAGAGGTCCTGAGTTCAATTCCCAGCAACCACGTGGTAGCTCACAACCACCTATAATGAGATCTGGTGCCCTCTTCTGGCCTACAGGCAGGATACTGTATAAATAAATAAATAAATCTTAAAAAAAATGCCATCAAGTACAAAATTTCACATCTGACATCATGTTATAGTAAAAATGCAGGTACACTATGAAATTGTACACAACACCACCAGGCTATATGTATATACAGAATAAATTAATACTGTGTTTTAGGCTTGTGTCTCATCTCCAATATACCTCATTATGTAAACCCAAATATTAAAAAACAAAGGAAAAACAAAAAACCCTCAAACTTGAAATATTTCTGGTCTCAAACATTTCATTTAAAGGAATCACAACCTTCATTATTAACCTACTTTATGGATGAGAAAGCTATGACACAAAAAGGTTGGTACTTAGTTGTCCCAGAATTCAAACCACAGCAACTCTGCCTTGCAATGCCATGTTCTCAGCAACAGAACCACTAACTAAAATGTTCTTCAACTACTAATATTTTCAGCCTTAAAATATTTTTTGAAGCCCAAAACTACTTTTTAAGTGCTGAAACTGCAGTAAGCAGATTTAGTTGAAATAATTCTGTGCAGAGCTCAATGGCCATGTGACAATTAGTTATGGTGGAGGCGTGCGCTTGTGTGGCCTGCTCAGTTTGGAAACTGGAGGGAGGGACTATTCCTTATACACCTCTCACCACTGATGGATCCCAGAGAACTCTAGACCAGCTCTGCCATTTTCTCTGGGAAAATGCATCCTCAGTTTTGCTGTGTTCTCATCCAGACCACTGGTTAATTTCTGATGCTTTTCTTTTCAGAACCTTTCTGTAGGCTCATTTCGGTTGCTGTAGTTTAAGAAAATTAAACATGCACAACAGGCTCCGAGTGGAATGCTAGGTTCTATTACTGAGAAGCTGAATGAAAAGTAATTCTGTATGCCCTTATCACAGCTGGTCATCCACTCATCTTGTGTTTTGAACGGACTAATATATTGCCCTTAGTCAAGGCATGACTCACATGAGATATCTCCCAAGTGTATATCCCAGTACATATGTTATAAAAATCATATTATTCATTCTAGAATATTATTTTCAAGGGGGAGGGGTCCTTTTAGCATTTATCCTCAAATGCAGTGCTGCTAAAAAGTCTCAAAGCAAAGCATGGAAATCTGGTACGGCATTCCTAACATGAGTCAACTAACTAGTCCACACATGAATTCCTAACATGAGTCAACTAACTAGTCCACACATGAATTCCTAACATGAGTCAACTAACTAGTCCACACATGAATTCCTAACATGAGTCAACTAACTAGTCCACACATGAATTCCTAACATGAGTCAACTAACTAGTCCACACATGAATTCCTAACATGAGTCAACTAACTAGTCCACACATGAATTTCTCTATGGCTACTACTTCAGCTTCTGTTTCAGTGGAATTTGCTGTGTGTAAGGAGTGAGTGAAGTCCTGAGGGAATGTGTGTTGTTTTTTTTTTTAAAGATTTATTTATTTATTATGTATACAACATTCCTTCCATGTATGCTTGCATGCCAGAAGAGGGCACCAGATCTCATTACAGATGGCTGTGAGCCACCATGTGGTTGCTGGGAATTGAACTCAGGACCTCTGGAAGAACAGTCAGTGCTCTTAACCTCTGAGCCATCTCTCCAGCCCGAATGTGTGTTGTTGACATGGGTACAGCCATGCCAAGGGCCTGACAGGAACCCCAAGAGGAGTAAAAAAGCCTTCCTCTGGTCTAAGTGTGGATGTTAATAGCATATACAGAAAATGTCCACTGTAGCTTTCCACCCTCAGATATTTATGGCCTGAAGACTTCTGTCCTACAGAGATTAACTAAACCTGCCTCCTTGTTCAGCTGTATGAACAGCTGTATGTCTCCAGGTTCAGCAATATAATAGCAAACACACTGAGCTTGGAGGTGAGGAGATGGCTTTGGCTTCTCCATTAAGAGAGCCTAGACCATCCAATCCCAGCGTTTCTTTCTGTGTATCTGTCTTTTTTTGATTTCCTTACTGCCCTAGTAAGGTCAACCCCTGGAGCCATGAAGAGTACAGGAGCTATGTACAGTTGAAGTGGGAAACACTTCTCTGTCACAAGTAAACAGAGGCATTACCTGTGGCAGTGTCCTCATTACTCTAATGATTGTTCCACCACTGAGAAATCCTTCAAGGCTATCAGAGTATAGCAAACTCGGTCAGATGCTCAGTGAACACTGAAAACAGTCATGTCATTAACAAAACTTTCAGGCCAAAATCTTCAAATGAGAGAGAACACTTAGCAGCCTTGTAATCCCTGATCTTGAAAGGTAGAAACAGAAGAATCATGAATTCAAGGCCAGCTTCAGCTACTTACTGAGTTCAAGGCCAACCAGGGCATATGAGACCCTCTATTAAAATAGACCTGGAGATGGAGCATTCAAGATAACCAAAGAAAAACTTGAAAGAAATGGGGAAAAGAGAGTGGAAAGAAAAGGGTCTGGTTATCTGATAATAGAGAGGTCGGCATTTAATGAAGGACGCAGGATCTGAAACCATCAGAATCCCAGCAGCTCTTGCTTTCCCAGCATCTTGGAGGTAGCACAAAGGGCAAACCCTGGCTCTTCTCTGCACTCAGCATCCAGCTGGGTTTGTTAGCTGCTTCCTCATTCTCACAGGCTTCCGACACACGCACAGCACTCAACTCAGCCAAGCCCCATGCTACAAGGAATAGCACCATGTAATAGATGGGCAGATGGAACAAGTCAAGAGGAAGGAAAGCCCAATATTTGGGGGGGTTTTGCCAGAAAGCAAAGGATTTACAAATATCTAATATAAAAGACTGGTGCATTTCTTGCAGCAAGCTTCTCCACCTTTGTTTATGAAAAATGAGACAGTAACTAGAATAAAGAACACTATTTCTTCTGCAGTAAAAAGGGTTAACTTTTTTTAAAAAGGGAAACAATAGTCATCCTATGTCTTGAGAAAAAACCCAAACCCCTCTAATTGTGGCTACTGTACTAATTCCAGCACATCTGCTTTAGCAACTGTTGGGAAAGGGAGAAAAAGATGCCTAGTATAAGTAAGTTACCACAAAGGAGCATTCCACAAGCTTATTGACTGGAACACACGCAGTAAAATATTTGCCTGGATAGTTGATAAATTCAGTCCATAATGTGCAGTGCGGCTTTTCCTACTGGTGTATAAAAGCAAGCTTACTGTGTCCCCATAAGCTCATACAGAGATAGGAATGATGTACAGTGAGCAGGGATTTGACTGCTCTCTGTAATCCAGGCTTGAAATGTTTCCTTTACCCATGGTTAACTTAGCTCCTATTGTTATTCTTTAGCAGCCTGCTAGAAACCTCTGGCTTTTGTCAGATAATCTCTGCATCAAACTCATTTCTTGAAAACTTGCCACTGGTAACATGCTAGATTGATGTTGCGTATGCCTCATTAGTAGCAAGGCTTCTGAAAGAGCCCAAATTCCAGCAAGTCATTTCACTCAAGCCCAAAATAAATCATATTGATATTTCAGGCTAATAATCTTGGATGTTCTTTTTATCAGATATATATATATACATACACACACACACCTCACCATATATACGTACATATATATGTATATATACATACACACACATATATATACATACATGTGTCTGCATGTATGTATGTATGTACTTGCTCTCAGAAGCCAGAGGGCGTCAGATCTCCTGGGACTGTATTTACAGATAGTTGTGGCTGCCATGTGAGTGGTGGGAATCAAACCCAGGTCTTCTATAAGAATAGGCAGTGCTCTTAACTACTGAGCAATCTTTCTAGTGCCTTTATAATTAATTATTTTTAATTATAAAGTCAAATTGATAGCTCAGTTGATGAAGTACTTAACTTGCAAGCACAAGGACCTTAGTTCAATCTTCCAGAACCTACAGTCTTAAAAAGCCACTATGGTGGTACACACTTGAAATCCCAGAGCTGGAGAGAAGGAAAGCAGCATCCAGAAGTGGTGGTACACACTTGTAATTATAGTACCAGAAGGCAGAAACAGGTGATTATTGGGGCTTGCTGGCCAGCAAACCTAGCTTACTCAGCCAATTGAGGAAGGTCAATGAGAGATCTTGTCTCAACAAACAAGGTGGATGACTCCTGAGGAAAAATATCTGAGGTTGACTTCTGGCCTTCATATGTACAGGCAAATGTACATGTGCATTTAAACATGCATACTCATGGGGGGATGCACATATGCATATATACAGTCAAGTCCAGTTATTTACATTGAGTTCATCTATCTATCTATAGATATAACAGATAAGTAAAATTTTATCATACGTTTTCTCTGTATAAAAACCAATTTCCAGAACACACAAAGAGTTTACTAATGAACTTTTTGTTTTCGTTTAGCAGTGCTAGGCTCTTGAATTCTCTACTTCAAATGGAAATAGAACTGGAGGCTAAAGAGGTTATTCATTGTCCTTTTAAGGAAAGAGGGTAATCAGGCATGATGGCACATATCTGTAACCCCAGCATTCCAGAGATGGAAGCAAGAGGATCATGAGGTTGTGGCCAGTTTGGGCTTTGTAGAGAGACCCTATCTCCAAGAAATTATAGCAGGAGAACTATTAAGCGTCAGAGGTGATATCTATAAGTTCTATCTGGAGGAGAGAAAAGGCATGTTGAATTTCAAGAGTCCTTCTAATTTGTGCTTATATGAACATGTACCACTTTCCCTTTTTCTTTTCTTTTTGCTATTAGCAGAAAGTATGTTTTGTCTCAGACCCGTGTTTCTGAACACTCTCTACTAATTTTATTTCAGCTCCAACCTCCTAGCAAACTAATCTAGAAACTGAATGGCAATTTGCAGAACAGGATTCCAACAGAAAACAGTGATAAATGGAGAAAGAATAGGTTTTACAAAGTACAAAAGATGCTCAATCGTGCCACAAGGACATGTGCTCAACTATGTTCATAGCAGCTTTGTTTGTCATAGCCAGAAACTGGAAACAACCTAAATGCCCCTCGATCGATGAATGGATAAAAAAAATGTGGTACATTTACACAGTGGAGTACTACACAGCAGAAAAAAATAACGACAGCTTGAATTTTGCAGGAAAATGGATGGAACTAGAAAGCATTATTTTGAGTGAGGTAACCCAGACCCAGAAAGACAATTATCACATGTACTCACTCATAGGTGGTTTTTAAACATAAAATAGAGAAAACCAGCCTACAAACCACAATCCCAGAGAACTTAAGACAACAATACAGACACTAAGAGAGACTTACATAGATCTAATCTACATGGGAAGTAGAAAGTATAAAAAGTATAAAAAGATCTCCTGAGTAAATTGGGAGCATGGGGACCTTGGGGAAGGGTTGAAGGAGGGAAGGGAAGAGGCAAAAAAAAAAGAAAAAAAAAGCCATCTGTATTTCCTTTTCATTGAACTCTGTACTTAAGTACCCTTGGCCTTTATTCCTAATGTTTTTGTTTTGTTTGAACATAACTGAGTCCTTTAGTGAACAAACATGTAGATGTTTTTCTGTTAAAAAAAAAAAAAGCCGGGCGGTGGTGGCACACGCCTTTAATCCCAGCACTCTGGAGGCAGAGGCAGGTGGATCTCTGTGAGTTCGAGACCAGCCTGGTCTACAAGAGCTAGTTCCAGGACAGGCTCCAAAGCCACAGAGAAACCCTGTCTCAAAAAACCAAAAAAGGTCAACTTAAAGTTTCAACCCATAGAATTGTATAATTCTAAACTTCTATGTACCAACAAAACTGTGGAGAGAAATAGAGAAAACAGCCAGTGAAGAATCCAACTCAGCAACCAATAACTAATGTATCAGGTAGTATACAATAGCACATGCCTGTTAGCCCAGTAAAAAGAAGAGTTAGTGGTTAGCTTGAGCTATATAGACAGATTCTGACAGGAAAAATATGAACCATGAAAATCCAGGTGTGGTGGCTCACGCCTTTAGACCCAGCACTCCAGAGGTAGAGGCAGGTGGATCTCTGTGAGCTTGGTCTGTATAGTGAACTACAGGACAGCCAAGGCTATATTTCAGAGAGACTTTGTCTCAAAAACAATTACAAGAAAGCAGAGGTATAGATTTGTACATTAGCTATTACGGATATACATAGAATGCTGGATGTGTCTTCAAAATAAAGGCTTTCCGAGTGTCAAAAAAAAAAAAAAAAAAAAAAACAAAAACAAAATCAAAGTACAAAAGGCCACTCTAGCCATGACACAAAATTCAGAGCATCAAGAAAAGATGAGCTGTGGGCCATGAGGGCTAGAATAGTCCCAGCATCACTCTGAACAGATTATAGGGCATGGACATTTGAAACAAGGCACTCCAATGCACAGAACCCATTTGATACACACAACTCTGCCAATTTTCTATTATGGACAGTGAAGATAGTGTGACCAATTCAAGACTTAAGGAGCACATAGAGAATTTCACTGTATTAAAATAGAAAATATTCATCATCAAGTTAAAAACATTTAAAAGATTTGGTGCTACTGAGCTAGAAAGAACAGGGAACATTAATAAAACCTGATTATGTATATTAGGTAAATGCTCTACCAATGAGCTATATGTCCAGCCATCTTTTTAAAACTTTTGATTGCATATGTCTGTGCACATGTGCATACACACTCAAACATATAGGAGTACAGACAATTGTGGAGGCCAGAGGCATTGGATTCCCTGGAGCTGGAGTTACAGGTGGCCTGAGTCTGACATGGGTGGCAAGAACCAATCTTGTGTCCTCTGCAAGAACAGCATGTGCTCTTACCCACTGACTCATCTCTCTAGCATCCCCAGCCCTCTTTTTCACTTTCTATTTGGTTTCATTAAGTAGTCCAGACTTGAATTCACTCTATATCCTAGACAAGTCTTGAACTTGTGATCCTCATGACTTAGCCTGTAGAGTAGTTGAAATTATACAGCTATGGACAGTCAAAACCTTCTTCCCCTCCTTTTTGAGACAAGATCTCACAAATGTGGCTAAATATGACCCTAAACATCAGGATCCTCCTGCCTTTACCTCCCAAATATTGGAATTACAGGCATGCATTTGCAGTTCTGGGGAGTGAACTTGGGGCCGTGTGTATGTTAAATACTCATATACTGCCGGGCTGTGATGGTGCACGCCTTTAAACCCAGCATTTGGGAGGCAGAGGCAGGCAGATCTCAGTGAGTTCGAGGCCAGCCTGGTCTACAAAGCAGGTTCCAGACAGTCAGGACTGTTACACAGAGAAACCCTGTCTCGAAAAACCAACCAACCTGTGGGTGACAGTTGTATGGGGAAGGCAGACTGTGGGGCCACTGGCAGTGGCACCAGGATTTATCCCTACTGCTTGTACTGGTTTTTTGGCAACCTATTCTCTTTGGAGGGATACGTTGCTCAGCCTAGATATAGTAGGGAGGGCCTTGGACCTTCCCCAAAGCAACGTGCCTTATCCTCTCTGAGGAGTAGATAGGGGGTGGGATGGGGGGCTAAGTGGAGGGAAGGGGAGGAGGAGAGGGAGTGGGAACTAGAATTGGTATGTAAAATTAAAAAGGATAGTTTGTTTACTTTTTTTAAAAAAATAAAATAAATTTTAATAAAAGAAAGAAAAACCAACCAACCACCACCAACAACAACAAAAAAACTGACTACTAAAACCTGCTCTTAAAAGGCAGTTTCCCATGCTGGGCATAGGGGAGCAGGCCTTTGATCCCAACACTTGGGAGACAGAGGCAGGCAGATCTCTGAGGTCGAGGGCAGCCTAATCTATAGAGTGAATTCCAGGACAGCAAGGGCTACACAGAGTAACCCTGTCTTGGAAAACAACAAACAAAAGGCAGTTTTCTCCTTTACTAAACCCGATCTTAACTCTCTCATTGTTTGTCATAGCAGCAAGTGTCCTTAGCATCTTTGACATAAAACAGACTTTTGGCTTCTAACCTAACCACCTGTAAGTGGAAATGATCAAATCCACCTGTGTGAATTACGGGAGATGAAAAATAGGACCTTGGGCACATTAGGCACATAATCTACCACCAAACTACAGCCCCATTCTGGAATGGTAAAATCTTTAGTTTTGGGATTTTTTGTTTTGTTTGTTTTTTTTAAATGAGGGGTCTATAAGCATGTAATCCAATTCCACTGGTTTACTTACAGAGATCCATTTGTTCAGCTGCCCTATGAAGTGAACTTAAGAAACTCTGCATCACTTTGTTAAGATTTCAAGTGAAGGCATTGAGTGTAGGTATTTAAAGACTACATCTGGAGGACACTGTGGAATGGAAGGTCCATTCCTAACTACTGCTTTACTTTGGCTTACGAGCTCCTTGAAACTCAGGAAAGACTCATTTCTAGAAGCTGACACATTCAATCTCCCTGCAGCTTCTACAGAATTCCTCAAATAGGCTTATGCATGCTAGCCTTGAGGTCTGTCTTTACTCAGAATGTTCTTCCCCATCTATATGCATAAGCCACCAAACTTTTATTCAAATCATACCTGATGGTCTGAGCTACCCTACTTACTGTGCCTGACTTACATGAGCCCTGGAGATCTTACCACTGGCCCTCATGCTTGCACATCCTCTGAGCCATCACCTCAGCCAAGGGTGGATTTTTATTTATTTATTATATAGACAGTGTTCTGCCTGCATGTATGCCTGCACACCAGAAGAGGGTACCAGATCTCATTACAGATGACTGTGAGTCACCATATGGTTGGTGGGAACTTAACTCAGGACCTCTGGAAGAGCAGTCAGTGCTCTTAACATCTGAGCCATCTCTCCAGCCCTAAGGGTGGATTCTTAAGAGTAGAACTCTTTCTGTCAAGAGACTCTGGGAGCAAGAAACTAGTGCTTCTTATCTCAAAACAAATTGGGCTAAATAAAAGCACTCCATGACTTCTCATCTGTGATTAATAAAATTAAATTCCTCATCATGGTTATAAAGCCCTAGCTCTACCACCATCAGCGCTTCATCCTTGTCCTTCATCACCCCTGTCCTTTCTGATCCCCTCTTGTTTCAATGCTACCAGCAGACTGTCTGTCCACCCTTCTCCTCTAATTGCCTCTGCTGTACTTTGACACCTTATTTGTATCTTTTAACATTGCAATTATTGGCCACTCTCACAAGAATAACTTCTTTCAGGATAAGGAGAAGTTCTATTATCTCGTTCCTAGGTCAGTTTCTATTACACAGTGTAAAACAACAGAGTAAATGTTGAATATTTGCTGACTCAACGACTGTGTACCTACTATGAGTTAAATCTAGAAGATAAACTGATATGTCTAATGTTCTAAACTGTTAAAACCCAAGATGAATAGGTAAAGTTACAGTATTTTCTTTCAAGCCAACCAAAAACCGCCTGTGACTAATGCTACCAATCACCAGTTTAAGCCACCACTGCCTGACTGTAAGTAGTGTTTTAAGGGTGGAGGCCAGTTTGTTTTATACAACAAGACCCTGTCTTGAACAAACAAACAAATATGATTATGTGGTGGGATCTACCTATAATCCCAGCTACAGAGGTAGAAGCAAGAAGGTCAAGGCCAACCTAGGCAATTTAGCAAGACTCCTGTTTCTATAAGATAAATGGAGGAAAGGCCTGTACGGCTCAGCAGTAGAGAATGTGTAAGGTCTCGGGTTCGCTCTCCACAGGTACAAGAACAAAACCAAGCAGTGGCGAGACAGCAGTGCACTTTTGAGGACCCACAGATGTGAACCTGTTCCAGCTTCACTGAAGGTCAGAGAGTTTGAGTTTATTTTTGTTCTCTTGAAGTTGTTGACAATAGATGTGGCTACAAATAAGAGATCCTGACCTAGGGTGTGGTTAATTAGTATTCTGGGTATAGAGGTGGATCTGCTCCACCTGGACCAAAGGTCAGAGAATTCAAGTCTATTCCTTATACCATGCTAATGAAGTCTGTTGTCTCCCCCCTCCCATTTTGAAGTGAAGTATATAAGCATGTGGAAAACTATAAAAAAAATAAAGGATTCGGGATTCTATATTCACTGAACTGTCCCTCCCAATACTGTTCTGTGTTTCTGTCTCTTATATCTCTGTTCCTACCTCGGAACGTGGTCTTTGACAACAGCTACAGGAACAAAAACAATCACTGACAAGATAGGGCAGCAGTGCACTGCTACAGCTGGCTGGGGGCTGTGAGGCGCCAGAATGAGAGGGGCCCCAGTGAGAAGGCGGCTGACGACCAGGTGGTCTCTAGCGCTAATCCATGGGTGAGATGCCTATGGATTCCGGAGCACTGTAACAAAGAACTAACTTGTAGTCTAATCTCAAGCTTTTCAGCCAGAGTTAAAAAGGCTGGCTGACCTCCTGAAAACAGTTAAGGAAATTTATGGGTAATTTGTGTTTCTCTTTGCTATGTACAGATATCATTGTGCCCTCCCCTGACTTTGGTCCTAAAGCAATTAATGCTTTCTTTCTAAGCATTATCATCAAAATGATAAGAATTCTGTAAACTATAAAACCAAAACTGAGAGAGGGGAGAAGCCTGCAGCATCCGAGAACTTTCAGTGAATTTTTAAGAGATGGCAAACAAACTTTAAAGGCAGACCTAAAGATATATATAAGGATTATCGTGATGTCTGCTCACTGCACAAATTTCTTCACCCACTACTAAGTCAGAAAAGGATTTCGTTTTCTCCACCTCCCCATTCAAAGGTTTAGAGTAAAACAAAATGAAATTTGAAATGAGTCAAATACAGTCAGGATCATTACACCTCCAAAGAAATCACAAGATAAAGGAGATCATTTGTTTCTCAAATTACTAAGTGCAAGGCCCCTCTCTACAACAGTGAATAGAAGAGACCAAAACCAAACCCTGGTGAAGTCCATAGTAGTAGTGAGGTTTAGTCAGGTAAGAAATGCTGGAAACAGGGAAGGAAAAGGGAGATGGGCCTGACTTTAAGCAGAGAGGGCACCTCTGAGTGCCAGCCTATGAAAGAACATGTCATTGCTATCAGAGGCAGAGGATTTCCAGTGAAAGCCCTCCAGTCACTTGCAGGAAATGAAACTAAAGCAAAGATCTGAGAAAAATCTAAAGAACTATAATAGACCCACTTGCACCCATATAGCAAGGGTAGATATTGTTCAAAAAGCAAAAAACAGAAACTCAAACCCTGGCATGGTAGCACATGCTTGTAATTCCCAGCACTTAGGAGGTGAAAGGAAGATCAAAAATTCAAGGTTAGACTCAGCTACTTAATGAATTCAAGGCCACCTTAGGCTACAGAGAGAAGAGGGAGGGGAGAAAGAGAGAAGGGGGGAAGAGAGAAAGGGCTAGAGAAGAAAGAGGAGATGTGGGGGGGAGAGGAGGAGAAGGGGCAAGGGAAGGAGAAGGGACAGAGAGAATAGCAACAAAAGAATCAAAGAAAGGATGGGAGAAGAGTCTGGCAAATGTCACAAAATTGGAGGCTATGAATGAGCCCACTCTAACAAGGCAACACTGGGGAAAGCCCCACCTCACTGTACACCACCATGAAACTGCATAATGCCAGGGACAGAGAACATTCTCACAGCTTCAAGGAGGGAAGGAAAGGTAACAAGAGCATGTGAAAAGGATGTGAAACAGCCAACTCCTGTAGAGAGTGCAGCAATGTCTCAACCTCTGTGGGAGAATGACTTTAAACCTTCATTTGTATATGCTGCTGAACCAACAAATGGGCAGGCAAAATCCAGTCATCCAAAGACTTCTCAGGAAATTCCTGGAGTGTATGCTTCAATAAAACAGGGAAACAAGCCAGAAAAGGACATGGCTCCACACAGGAAGTAGGTGAGAGAAGTAGGTCCAGGATAGCAGCTGGGCAGCGTGCCTAAAAAAGAGTGAAGGCAGGAGGAAGAGGCCAGCGCCAACAGACAGGGTGCTACGGCCGGGCTCACAGTGTTACTGATGAGATGTGAGCAGCATGTTGGCACGCTCCGGGGAAATGAGCAGCAGGCAGGTGGAAACTGAAGTGTAGGCCAACCTAAACACTGAGGAGCACAGGCGGAAGAGACTGTACGGCTCTACAGTGAACGCTACTTGACAGAGAAGTGAAGTAACAATATTTAACATTAGCCATTACTCTTCTTACATTGTTTAGCAGCCTGATCTTCTTTTTTGTTTTGGTTTTGGAGACAAGACTTTCTCTGTAGCTTTGAATTTGGAATTCGCTCTGTAGACCAGGCTAGCCTCATGCTCAGAAGTCTGCCTGCCTCTGCCTTCCGAGTGCTGGAATTAAAGGCATGAGTTACCATTACCCATCTAGGAGACTGATCTTTGTCCGGCATACCCATAAACAAAGTGTTAGCTTGGGGAAGCAGAAAGGAAAGAACTTGATTACTGGATTCCAACTCACCAAATCAATCTCTACAGCAGAGATTCATCAATCGATTCCTTCTTGAAATCATCTCACTATGTAGCTCAGGCTGGTCATGAACTTAAAGCAGTCCTCTTGCCTCAGCCTCCCAAGGGCTTGAACAGCAGGCTTGAGTCATCATGCCCAGTGCTCCCCAGTAACTCTTACCACGTTTCAGAAATGGCGGGACCAATAATATTGGGACTGGTAAGCTGAGTGGATCAATTTCTCTAAATCAGTTAATAGTTTAATTCTGCTAATACCACATAGTGAGATATATTACATATAACAATAGTACCAGGTCAAAAACAATGAAAGCATATACAATGATCTTCATCTTTAATGGTTTTTTTTTTTTTTTTTTTTTGGTTTTTCGAGACAGGGTTTCTCCATGGCTTTTGGAGCCTACTCTGGAACTAGCTCTGGTAGACCAGGCTGGCCTTGAACTCACAAAGATCCGCCTGCCTCTGCCTTCCGAGTGCTGGGATTAAAGGCATGCGCCACCACCGCCCGGCCATCTTTAATGGTTCTTACTCAAATAGGAAAATGCTGCTGAAAATACATGTTTACTTTTCTTAGGGTCTTAACATCTGGCTTTTATCCAACCAAGTGGTTTTAAAGATCCATTTTTTTTCTGTTGATAGTCTAGAAACTAGTTTCCAGAAACAATCAGATCATAACTGTTCTGACCTAATCAATGAGCCCATCCCTTGATACATTCACAGTGCAACAGAATTAATGTGAGGCAAAGAAAAGTAACAAGCAAGACCTACTTAGAGAAGGGTCACTGGTGGCATGCCCTTTGGAGCTGTATCTTGCTCTGGCCCCTTCCTTCTTATTTCCTGGTCAACAAACACAACCGTTCCACCAAGCTCCCTCCATCATGATGGACTCTCCTCTGGAACTATGAGATAAAACAGGTCTTTTCTCCTTAAGCTACTGTACTTAGGGACACTGGTCAGTGTCACAAAAGTCTAATACAATCGGCGACTAGTACCTACTGCATGCCAGACACTACATATATTTATCTTGCTTGCTTATCAAATAACCTTAATAGGTAAGTGTTATAAATTCATTTTACAAACGAAGAATGAAGATGTGGAGCTTAAATGCTCACATTTAATAATTTATAATTTAATAAACGACAAAGTCCCCAAACCCCATCTATTTTCTTTTTGTGAGTATAAGTATTTTGACAGAATGTATATATGTGTACCACCTGAGTGCCTGGTGCTGTGTAGAGGTCAGAAGCAGGTGCTGGATACCCTCAAACTGGGTTTATGGATGATTATGAATCACCAGGTGGGTGCTAGGAACTGAACCCGGGTCCACTGAGAGAGCAATGAGTTCTCTACATCACTGAGCCCTCCCAGTCTGTTTTCAAATCTTCTTACCTTTCTAAATATCAATCTGTTTACTTCAAGTAAGCACGGGAATTTCAGTACCACACAATTGTTTACCCTATCTTCTTCTCTGGGTGAGAAACTGAAGGCAGAAAACTCTGAAGTAAATAACCTAAGAGACAAAATTAGACTGAACTCTGTATTTTTTGACTCCTAGTTCATTTACAAGCTGACAAATATTTATGCACCTGGTGCTATACTATGCGCTGAGACTAGCTGATATTCTTTAAATACTGGCAATGTGCTAGGCTTTACAAGAGTACTTTAACATGCATTAACTTATACCTCAAGCAGTCCTAAAGCAGCTAACACTTAACAGTATAAAACACACTAACGTAGGCTGCAGATGTAGCTTAATGGATAGGAACATGTTTACCTTGTTTAAAGACCAAATGACATGAAATACTTATCCGGGCATGATGGCTCAAACTTGTACTCCTGGTACTGAGGAAGCTAAGGCACTGAGTTTGAGAACAGCTGTGTAGTAAAATTTTGTCTAAAACAACAACAACAACTAGCTAGGTATGAGTAATCCTAGCACTCAGGAAGCTAAAGCATGGGAACCATCTCAAGGTTGAGGACAGCCTGTTACATAGTGACTATGAGGCCCAGCCATGGCTAACCACAAGCCCCTGATCTTAATATACAAATAAATTACCAGCCCCACAAAGTGGAAGATGAAATTATATAAAATTGCACAGATTGAAGCCAGTTTGCCTATCTCCACATGGCTCTTGGCCACCATGCACTCTAGCATCTGAAAGGCTTACAGACCACAAGTCTCTTCTGGATCACCATTCTATGATCTAATGATAAGTATATTGTTTTCCTAGTTAAAAGTGGATGACTTAGGCTGGAGAGATGGCTTACTGATTAAGAGCACTGACTGCTCTTCCAGAAGACCTGAGTTCAATTCCCAGCATCCACATGGCAGCTCACAATATCTGTTACTCCAGTTCCGGGGCATCCGACACACTCAAATTGACACATATGCAGGCAAAACAACAATGCACAAAAATAAAAATAAATTATTTTTAAGAAAGTATATATTTAAGGTGCTTGCCAACATGCATAAAGGCCTAAATTTGATTCCCATCAGAAACAAAACAAGTGTATATAAGATATGCAGCTCCTTCTTGGATGCATCTTGGATCTCTTCAATTGCTAAAAGGAGCAAGCTTCCTGTTTGGCAGCATTAACAAATTATTCTTCTTTTTTAAAAAATATGATAATGTTACTATGGTTGTGTTAAAACCAAGATCTTACCTTTTACAAATAGACAACAAAGTTTCAGATGAAATATGCGTGGGATTTGAGGAAGGGCCATCTGGGGGTTTGGAGGACAATGATCTCGTGTTAGTTAATTGTCAAAACTGGTTGATCCATAGATGAGAGTTTAGCATTTTCTCCCCTGCTCCCGCCCTCTTTTCTTTTCCCCTTGCTGTTTTGAGAGAGAGTCTCATGTATCTTAGGTTGCCTTGCTTTCACTGTCTAGCTGAAGATGACCTTTAACCTCTTACACCCTTCTGTCTTTAATGTTCGGAGATGCTAAAAATGGCAAGCCATGTACCACACCTACTTTACTTCTATTTGCTCATTTAAATTTCACAGTTGAAAAAAAAAAGAGTACATAAAAAACTGGAGAAAAGCTATGATACTAATATAGTTTGAAAACTATGAATGCTACCCCCTTCTAATTTTCATACTTTTCATGCTCTAACTATTACTTTTTATAACAGAAAGCATAAAATAAAATTATTTAAAGAAACATCCATTCCTTGTATGTCATCTTTGATTTTAATTTTGGTAGTCTCTACTTTTTCTAAATAGGCAGACCAAGATTGTCCACAGTCTCACATGGTCAAACTTAGCAGCAAAAACCACTTTTCATTTCTTTCCCGGCCACTGCTATGCACACACTTTTAGAAAGCCACTGTACTAGAACAACTATGACCTTAAGTAGAAACTAGCCAAGAGTAACTACTCAGGGCACAAGCATGGCAAATGGGAGACCAAGCTGAGAGGAACAATCAATGGCACACCTCTGCATGGTCAGACAGCTTTCAATAAGGACCTTGAATGTGCAAGGTCAGACATTTCTCACAGTAGGAACGTATTTTATCTCCTCAGCCTTTGGTGCTAGCAGGTTGGAGACTGTGAACAGAGAGAAGTACGCTCGCAGCTTCCTAGGGTCCACCTCTAGCATTCTCTAGTGACAGAGCTGTATTTCTATGCTTCATGAAACACCAAAGTCCAGGAAGCACCAGTTTAAGGTACACCTCTGGACCACTGGTCAAAAGGTAGATAAAGGTAAGAGGCGACAGAACAAAGGAATTTCTTAGAAATGCCTATCGGAGGCTGGGTGTGGCAGCAGGCTTGTAGTCCTTGCAATCAGAAGACTGATTCAGGAAGACAAGAGTTCAAGGCTAGTCTGGGTGAAACAGTGAGCTCTAGGATGGCTCCATATCGGTAAGTATCCTGTTTCAAAAATAAAAAAAGTAAGATGGTTTGGAAAAAATAATTACTATCCACAACCGACATTATAGAGTTATAGGATTCTCTTCTTTTTTAAAAATCGGGGTCCCACCATGCAGCCCTGGCTAGCCTGGAGTTCACGGTGGAGGCCAACTAGGCTGGCTGCCTCTGCCTCCTGAGTGCTGGGATTAAAGGTGTGTCACCACACCGGAGCCTAGGAAAGCTTCTCTCTCTCTCTTTTAAAATTATTTATTTGGGGCTGGAGGCAGCATATGTGCCATAACAAGTACATGGAGGTCAGAAGGCAACTTGGCAGAATAGGTTTTCTCCTTCCACCTTTATGGGGTTCCAGGTTTTTGAAGCAAACACCTTGTGCCATCTTACCAACCACCACTTAAGAAATCACCCCAATACCATTCAATTAGGTAAACTCCAATACTTAAGTCTCACCCCAATATCATTCAATTAGGTAAACTCCAAATACTAACATCAGCTCAGTAGAGAAAACTCTACTACTCTCTGGGGTGGGTCACTTGGGAGGAACACAATCTAGAGTCTTTATACTGGTGCTAAATACATTCAAGGTAAGTCTGCAATAAATTTCACTTGTTAAGAGGCTTTTCACTTATTAAGTGCCATTTGAAAACCTTCACTGAACAGATACTTAGAGTTGTATAATCAAAACCCAAAACCCAAATTACCTGCCAAATTCTTAGCAACTAAACTGGGACTAGTCCCCAGATCGATCGCCTGGCCCCCAAGACCACACTTTCCAGGAAACTAAATTGCTTCTCCCAATCTCCCTAAACTCATAAAACAATGTCCAAGTACTTCCTGCTCCTCAGGCAAGCGGGATCCCTGGTTAATCTGCAACCGGCAAATCTTTGTTTCAGGAAGCACAAGTTAGCACTCTGTGAACTAATCAATCTTCCATGTATGGGGCTTAAGGTTCCTCCTTACTAATTAGCTATTCTCTATATTTATGAAATACTAAGGGAGCTTTTTTTGCTTTTCTATAGAATAGATAACATCTTTAAAAGGTTCTTTTAAAAGATTATTTTTTAAATTATTATATTTATTTAGTGTGTGTGCGTGTGTATGTGTGTGCGCGCATGTGTGTGCATGTGTGCTTGAATGTGCTCAAGTGCACACACACTCATGAGGTGAGAGGACAAGGTGTGAGAAGTCAGTTCTCCTTCTATGTGGGACTCAGGTCGCCAGGCTTAGTGACAAGCACCTTTACAAGCCAACAATCAAGTTCTTTATGTAGTTATATAAATAAGCCATGTTTGAATAGTCTGTACTCTGTAAAGTTGATGACCCAGTAACAGAATGTCCTTCTACTTCCTTCCTTGGACTGAGAAAATCTTTAGACAAAAGGTGCCGCTAATCAAAAAGACAACATGAAGTTGATGAGGAAGTAATAAAGAGAATGCCTGAAATAGCTCTGACTGAATAAGGAAGAGGAAGAAGACAGGACAGATTGGAAGGGGAGAAGGATGTATGAGCATAATTGTTCACAAACACTAACTCTATTCTTTTTTTTTTTGAGACAAGGTCTCTCTACATAGCCCTAGCTGTACTGGAACTTGCTATGTAGACCAGGCTAGCCTTGAACTCACAGAGATCCACCTGCCTCTGCCTCCTGAAGGCTAGGACTAAAGGCGCATGCCCAGCTGTAACTCTGTTTTACACTGTGAAATGCCAAGATTCATAGGAGAAGCATTAAGGGAATAGCAACTTTTGTAACCACATGTAGAGATAAACAGCAAAACTGAATTCTTTAAATTCTTCCTAGAAAATTGCAGCAAGAAAAACCCTAAAAGTCTCTTCTTTTAGGACAGTGCCTGGCGTCTTTATTTTCAGGCATTGTAGTGTCCCACAGCATTACAGAGTGTGCCTTGCCTTAACCTGAAACCAAGAACACAGCTTTGTCTCACTAGCAATGACATCTGAGTTGCCTCTTCACTTTGTTTCCTGCCACAGAAGGCCTATTCTGTAAAAACAAGCATTAATCTTGAAACATGCAAGAAAGGTAAAGGTATAAACAGGTTTTCCCACACCTTCTCCCAAACCATAAAAGTACTACACCTGGTATAGGTGTGTAATTAAATTCACTTAAAGGTGTGAACTTAAACCCTGATGCCCATGTCTTGGGAAAAGGGGCCTTCATCTGACTAACAAGTGATGCTCAACAGTTTAGTGACATTAGAATCTTCAACTGGAGCTTATCAGAAAGGGCAATAATTCTCAAGTGGAATTTCTCAACTTTTGTAGGTGTTCTATTTGTGAACACCTTTATTGTCGAGAGGGGACAGAGCCACTGACAGAAGAAACGGTGTTTCCCAAACTGCTCCCAGGGACTCTATATTCAGACCACTTATCTTATTACAGAAAGACAGATAGGTCTCCTTTCCACCATTCTCTTCTTTCCTTCAAGTCAAAAACTGACTGTAGTAAAATGGTTCAAAACGCTCAGAAACAGGCTGGGTGTGGAGGTATAGTCTTTAATCCTAGCGCCACGGAAGCAGAGACCAACAAAGCTCTGCGAATTCAAGGCTAGCCTGGTCTACAGTGTGAGCCCCTTAGAACAAATCAAGAGACAAAAAGCCCAAGCCAACTCAGTATTGTTCCAATTTTAGTATATGTGCTGCTGAAGCTAGCACCCAACCCAACTCAGGAACACCGCAGCCACATAAATATTTGTGAACTTACTATATTAACAAGCTTGGGGATTAGAAAAAAAAGTCCTCACGTAATTCTCGTCAACAGCAGATGCCAATGGACAACTTGACTGCAGAAATGGTAATTCACAGCCCAAGGACAGTACTGGGGAGGAGGGGGAAGACCAAGGAATGGGATGTGATCTTATCAATGATCGCCTACATAGCAAGAACCTCGTTGGTTTCCCGGCTACAAACCCTTTTCTTTTCGATCTGTCCAGCACTGCATTATCAGATTCCTATCTACAATTCCACTTACAAGGAATTTCTCAAGAAGTTTCAGGGACTCTCAGCTACCTATCACATTAAGTTTAAACTCCTCAACTTTTAGTCTTCTGTAAGATATCCACCTGCTCAACTGCTTCACAGGAACTGTGGTCTCCCTTTGCTAACCCTGTTTTGGAGAGAGAAGGACCCAAGCCTAATTCAATTACTTATTCTCCAATTGAAACGCAATCCCTCTATCGTCAGAGAAAAGTCACTAGTTCTCATGACATCCTTTTAGCATCAGCTTCCCCAGCAAATGGCACGCGCATCCCAAGTGTTTTCGAAATCAACATTCCAAACAGCTGCTCATACTTCCAGCTGCCCTTTGGTGATAGGAAAGCGGTGGTTTGCAGTTCGGACATGGGAGTCCTTTGTAGGAAAGGGAGAGAGGGCTGGGTAGTTTCAAGCTGTGGAAGGAAAAGACTAAAGGAGGCAAAAGTGAAAGGTCTGGGCTCTTCACTTTCTGCCCTTTCTTTGGGAAGAGTGGAGAAGGGACAGCAGAGCCCAAGAAGCGAACTCCTGAGGAAGGTCAGAAGAAACCCGTGGTGCTCTCGAGGTAGGTCATATGGGGTAGGGTCCTGGATCAAGGAAAAGAACCGTCATCCTCGGGAGAAGGGACTGGTTACAAACAACGCGAAACAAAGGGGTTGGCAGTCGCAAAGTGAGAGGATGGAATATGAGAGATCCGGGGATCTCCGGAGGGCGAACGGCAAGAACATGAAAGGGGACAGGCACGACATGTCCCTCCGAGGACGTGGTTGCTAAGAGGGACGAGACAGGTGCGGATGAAGGCTGAGGAGCCAGCGTCTCCCCGGCTTCGCTTCTAAAGGGCGCGGGGGCGGGGAAGTGGTTTTGAGTGGGGTCGCGCCCCCAAGCGAGACTCGGTTCCCAGGGCAGGGCTCTCCAAGAACGGAGATCCGGACCACGCGGAAACCTTTGAGGCACCGGCATTTCCCAGCCCCAGCCCGGCTTCCCCACACACTCACCGCGTCTGCTCCAAACGCCACCGCTTCAGCTGCAGCTACCGGCCGGCGCAGCCGCACTGAGCGCGCACTGCCCACGTGACCCGCAGGCCGGGCACCCACGTGATCAGCAGAGCCCGCCCCCACCCCACCCCCTCCGGGCGCTCTCCTTCGTGTGGCGCGGTCTGACCCCGCCCTCGGCAAGATGGCGGCGCCCAGGTTGGGTACGCCTGGTCTCCGGGTCCTGAGTGGGAAGTCGCGTCCCGAGAGACCGTTCACTCCCGGATCCAAGCCGTTTTGTTCCAGCGCTACTACCTCTAGGCCCCTGAATGCTCAGAGATTGGCGGAGAAGCTCCGAGCCCAGAAACAAGAGCAAAAGACGAAGAAAATGCCGGTGAGCCTGGGAAGACCACAACTCCCAAGAGGCAATGCTCTCAGGATTTTCCAGGTGTGGGGTGCGGTAGGCAGGTTCTGTACCTGCCGGTAAATCAGTGTTGGGGGATATACAGTGTGATAGTCGGAATACCGCTGAGAGAAAAGGACAGTACTTGCACAGTGTCTTTGTGGGCACTTTTGCTACTGCCAGGCTCAGACCCAAGCACTGCGTGGGTATGTAGGTAGATGCCGATGGTCCCAAAGGAAGGCATGAGTCTAATTCTACAACACAGCCATTCCCCACACGAATTTTCACTTAAATCTCATTGAGGCCATCCCCAGCGCTTTGGTTCCTCATTAAGCTTTTGCCGCCCTTCTCTCTCCTTAGGGCTCTACAAACCCTGTTCAGCGGAGGGTGCAGGAACTCGTGCGATTCACACAGCAGCTACAGCGAGTTCACCCCAATGTGCTTGCTAAGGAACTCAGCCGAGGGATTCTCCACCAGGACAAGGACATTGTGGTCATTAATAAACCCTATGGTCTCCCTGTCCACGGTAAGAACCACGTGGGCAAGGGAAAGGAACCTGCTGCTGCTTCCTTCTACAGC
This sequence comes from Ondatra zibethicus, assembly GCA_004026605.1. NCBI lineage: Eukaryota > Metazoa > Chordata > Mammalia > Rodentia > Cricetidae > Ondatra > Ondatra zibethicus. The sequence continues at coordinate 247,939 of PVIU01000012.1, read as the reverse complement.
TAACGGTACCTCTGAAGCCTTACATGTGAGGCATTCTTGAATTCAAGTTAATTAAACCTTTGTACAGTATTATCCCGTGTATATGTAACACAAACCAGTGCCTAGTCCCCACTTCCACATATTTGACAGTGGGTTGTATGCCTCCCACAGGATTATGGCAGAGAAATACAAAGGCTGAATTCTGACTGTGGGCTGTATGCAGCCTCCCACACAGATTGTTGCCGAGAGATACAAAAAGCCGTGCGCTGACAGTCTAATGGGTATTTTCTATCAAAACGGGGAAGGGGGAGAAGAGCTGGGTGCCAGTGTGCAACTGTCATCCCAGGTCTAGGAGAGTCTGAGGCAGGAGGATCAGGTGTTCAGACCAGTCTCAGAAACTGCAAAACCTCATTTCAAAATGAGAGAGAGAGAGAAACAAGAACAAACAAAACTGGGAAAGAGGAAATAATATAAAAGGGGGGATGTGTTTGTGTACAGGACTATGCCTAACATGAAACCCCAGAGTGTCTGGAACTTAATGGATGTCCTGCGTCTGTTGAATGTCGTGATGAGGGACAGCTGAAGGGAGACAGAACTAAAAAAATAAAAATAGGGAATATCAAAGACTTACAGGGGGAAAAGAAATATTTTAGCTAAAAGTATTTTGGTTGAAATAAATAACTCCTTTGGTAGCAGTACAGAGAAATAAACTAGGCATTGCCAAATGCATTCTGTGATTTTTTTTTTCCCCTCTTGATTTCCTAACAGGTTTTTGCCTTACTATTCTCTGATGAGGTTTTTGGTTGTTGGTGTTAATTTTTTAAGGTATTTTTAGATAGCAAAGTAGAGTTGGAAAGATAGTGATCTATCTACAGTCTAATGGAGAGTACAAAGAGTAAAATCTAGGAATAGCTGTTCTCAGAGCCCCTCACCTTAACCTCTCTTCTATAATGGCTCACTATAGCTTCCCAGTCCCACAAAACCAGAAGAGAAAGCCACACTTTTGTCCAGACTTCAGTTACTTGTGAGTCCTTGGGACGCTTGTTAAAATATAAGTTCTGACTTAGTAGTCTGCACTGGGGACCTAGAGTTTATTTTATAGCTAGTGAGATCTCTAGGCCTATTGTTGTTAGTAATCCCTGCCATGTTTTCATAGCACAACTGTAGAAAATGGGGACAACTTACTCAGTAAGAATTGTTCTCTCAAGAAGAATTCCTCTGGAGGGCTGGAGAGATGGCTCAGTGGTTAAGAACACAGGCTGCTCTTCCAGAGGTCCTGAGTTCAATTCCCAGCAACCACATGGTGGCTCACAACCATCTGTAATGAGATCTGGCTCCCTCTTCTGGCGCATGGGCATACATGGAGGCAGAATGTCATATACATAATAAATAAATAAATAAATCTTAAAAAAAAAAAAAGAAGAATTCCTCTGGCTCTTTCCTTCCTAGGTGGCCCTGGAGTCCAGCTCTGCATCAGTGATGTACTGCCCATCCTGGCAAAGATGCTTCGTGGCCACAAGGCAGAGCCTTTGCATCTGTGCCACCGTCTGGACAAAGAAACCACGGGTGTGATGGTGTTGGCTTGGGAGCAGGATACGGCACATCAAGTGCAGGAGTTGTTTAGAACCCGCCAGGTGGAGAAGAAGTACTGGTATGGACCTGTTAGTGGAATAAATGAGGGCATCTCTTTTATCTGTCTGTTATACTAGAGGAACTATTAATAGAAAGCGTTGTACTAGGACTCTTGAGGACATAAAGAGTCTATGAAATAGCTTACTTAGAATATTGAGTGATAAAATAGTCTGTGTGTGTGTGTGTGACTGTGTGTGCATGCACACTCATGTATACATGTAGAAGTTAAAGCAGGATGTCAGACTTCATTCTCTATCACTCCTTATTTTATTTTATTGAACTAGGATGTCCTCTGAATCTGGAATTCACTGTTTGGTTAGATTAGTTGAAAAGTTAGTTTCCAGGCTCTGCCTGGCTCTGCCCCCTCAAGCCCTGGGGTTACAGATGTTTACTGCTGTCCTGGGCTTAGCATGTCTGCTAGGGCTCCAAGCTCATGCATGTGCAACCAGCTGAGCTATCCCCTCAACCCTTTTTGTTTGGCTGGTGTTGAGAAGTTTTACTTTGTAACTTTGGCTGGCCTGGAACTTGCTATGTAAACCAGGATGGCCTTGAACTCTCATCTCTCTCTCTCTCTCTCTCTCTCTCTCTCTCTCTCTCTGTCTATCTACCTACCTACTTACCTATCATTCATCTATCTATCTACCTATCTATCTGTCTCTCTGTCTATTTACCTATCTATCTACCTACTTACCTATCATTCATCTATCTATCTACCTACCTATCATTCATCTATCTATCTATCTACCTATCATTCATCTGTCTGTCTGTCTATTTACCTATCTGTCTCTCTGTCTATTTACCTGTCTATCTACCTATCTACCTACCTACCTACCTATCATTCATCTGTCTGTCTGTCTGTCTATTTACCTATCTGTCTCTCTGTCTATTTACCTGTCTATCTACCTATCTACCTACCTACCTACCTATCATTCATCTGTCTGTCTGTCTGTCTATTTACCTATCTGTCTCTCTGTCTATTTACCTATCTATCTTTCTGTCTCTCTACCTATCTACCTACCTACCTATCATTCATCTGTCTGTCTGTCTGTCTATTTACCTATCTGTCTCTCTGTCTATTTACCTATCTATCTTTCTGTCTATCTACCTATCTACCTACCTACCTACCTATCATTCATCTATCTGTCTGTCTGTCTGTCTATCTATTTATCTGTCTACTTCTGCTTCCCAAATGCTGGGTAGAAAGATCTGTACCACTATACCTAGTGTTGTTTTTTAAACATTTATTTATTTGTGTTTCTGTGTGTTTGTGTATGCATTTGGCCACCACTTACCACTTGCCACTGCACGTGTGGAAATCAGAGGACAACTTGGAGTCAGTTCTCTTCTTCCATTATGTGAGTGCCAGAGGTCAAATTGAGATTGTCAGGGTTAGCAGCAAGCATCTTTATCTGCTGCGCCATCTCAATGGCCACTGATTTGTTTCTTGAGACAGGATCTCACGTAGCCCAGGCTAACCTTGAACTTCTGGTCCTCCTGCTGGGATCATAGGTGTTCATTACCACACCCTGTTCCGTAGCAGTGTTTTTAGGATATATTCCTTTAAAAATAGGATTGCAGATTTGAATGATATGCATGCTTAAAATGTTTTATCATTTTTTTGAAATTTATCTTTATTTCGTGTGTATGTGGGGATTTTGGTTTGTGCACCACAGTCATGCAGTGCCTGTGGAGGCCAGAGAAGGGCGTTGGGTCCTCTAGAACTGGAATCACAGATGGTTGTTAGCCACCATGTGGATGCAAGGAGTTGAATGTACATCCTCTTGAAGCCCAGTCAATGCTCTTAGCCTCTGAGCTGTCTCTCAAGCCTCATGTTTAAAAATTTGACAGTACCTAAATTGCTGTCCTAAATAGTTGTGTCAGTTTCCACTCTCACCAGTGGTGAGTACACACACCTCAAATTATTTTAAAAAGCCACCCAGGTAGGGGTTTTGTGTTTATTTTCTGTTTGAATTTCCCTTTCTGAGAATAGACTATTTTTCCTAAGCTATTTTCTTATTGGGTTATGATTTTAAATTTGATTTATAAATTTCATTCTATGCTTTGGATATATAGTCCTTTTTTGTTTTAGAAATTGTGCATTAACTTTGTGATCAAGTTATCTTTAAAAAATAGATACGGCAGCCAGGTGGTGGTGGCGGCACACACCTTTAATCCCAGCATTAGGGAGGTAGAGGCAGGCAGATCTCTGTGAGTTCGAGGCCAGCCTGGTCTACAGAACAAGTTCCAGGACACAAAGAAACCCTGTCTCAAAAACTAAACCAAACCAAACCAAAATAAAAACAAACAAAAAACTGATGTGGGACCTGTAGAGGTGGCTCAGGATTAAGACCACTTGCTACTTTCAGACATCTGAATTTGGATCCCAGTACCCACAACAGGCAGCTCACAACCACTTGTAACTCAAGCTTAAGGGGACCTGTCTCTGGCCTCTATGGGCACCTGCACTCATATGACAGATGCAGCGTACCGAAATAAAAGTTTTTGTTTTTTTTTTTTTCTTTTTTGAGAATCTATTTATCTCTGACCTATCCACAATGGTTCTCATTCATATCTAGTAGCTATGGATTTGGCATCTGTATCTTTTAGAGTTTCCAAGAGCTTAGTGATAGAGCTAGGGCATCTAATATGCCTGAAGCCCCAAGTTTGGTTCTCGTACTAAGTATAGCAAGTTCTATAAATAACTAGAATATGCAGTCAGATTTAAGAACTACCGGAATAGTTGGGAGCGCTCCCATATGATTTTCATGATGTAGCCCCTAGACTGAGAGCTGGACACTTCTAAGCTGAAGTCTTCTAAGCTAAAGTCGTGTATACTGATTGTAGAATACTTTGAGAAAAAAATTAAATGATCATTTCCTTTAAATGATGTACAATTAAAGGAAAATTGAGGAAATAAGATTCTGTATCCCATTTCTCTTTTGATTGATTATAAATAGTCATTGGTGGTGGGAGATTGCAAGGATGGAGGGCAGATAGGGGTTGGGGAGATGGATGGGATCAGGATGCATGATGTGAAAACCACAAAGAATCAATGAAAGTTAACAAAATAAATAACTAGTAGTGGGTTCTAATCACATACTACTTGAAAGAATGTAACTGAGTAACAGAATGGATATGGTAAAAACTCACAGGAATGTCCCTATTTACTCATTAGTCAAAGAGTCATGAAGCCACAGCCATCATTCAGTGACCCATTTTAGATCTCTTTTACATCGACAAGAAGTTGCAAAAATGGTAGTAAAGATGGTCCATTGTGAGGTCCTAAGTGTCTAACTCCCAGCAGTCCCTCCCTGATTTTTGTAACTCAGGCAGCAATCTGTGTGTCACCCCCAGGGCCATCACTGTGCGTACCCCCTTGCCCTCGGCAGGAATCGTAGATATCCCCATTGTGGAGAAGAAAGTGCAAGGCCAGCAGCAACACCACAAGGTAGGGGAGCCGCCTCCCTGAGGCATGGGTTTCTGTCTTTTCTTAGGAATCACATCTTGATTTCTCTGGCTGCAGATGACGTTGGCCCCGAGTTACCGTATGGACAATGGGAAAATGGTAAAGGTGCGGGCTAACCGGGACGCCCATGTTGCTGTCACTCAGTACCAGGTGCTCAGCAGCACTCCCTCTTCTGCCCTCGTGGAGCTGCAGCCTGTTACTGGTGAGGGTGCCCCATTCCACTGTGAGGTGACCACCGTGCTCTGCCCAGGGCCTTGTGCTGGATTCTCCCCTCATTCTGAGCCACTGATACTGCGTATAGGCTGAGGGTACAGCTGACTTGTGTGACTCTGTTTCTGATGCAGATCTGAAACTAGGCTCCCTGTGGGGATGATTGTGGGGAGTAGAATAGATGAAATGATACACTATGTATCCCACACTGCCTGGAACTTGTGAGCCTCCTGCCTCAGCCTCCCAAGTGAGGAGAACACAGTTTAAATGGCTTTATTGGAAAACGTACAAAGCATTTCTTCAGAAAAAAAAAAATACCATTTCATCCAGCAATTCTATTCTTTAGTTAAAAACAAAACAAAACAAAAAACCAAAAACTAAAACTAAAGGCAGACATTTGCATCCTGTGTTCATAGCAGTAACCCCAGATGGATTAATAGAGAAGTGACATGGGATGGGTATGTGTGAATGTGTGAACAAACAATGTTATTTTTAGGCTTAGAAGAATGATGGAATTCTGACATGTACTACATGGATGAACCTTGAAAGCATTATGCTAAGTGAAGTAAGCTACTTATAAAGGATAGATTTTGTATGATTTATCTCACGTGATGTACTTAGAGTAATCAGATTCATAGAGAAAATAGAATGATGCTTGCCAAAAACTAGTGGTGAGGGGAGCCAGAGGGGAAGAATGTCAGCCATTGTTTCATTTGGTGGGTTTCAGATTGGGAGAATAGGGAATTTCTAGATGGACAGTGTTGATGGTTGCAGAACAATGTAACTGATACTGCTGAACTGTGTCTTTGTTTATTTTTTGTTTGTTTTGTTTTGTTTTTGTTTTTCGACACAGGGTTTCTCTATAGCTTTGGAGCCTGTCCTGGAACTAGCTCTTGTAGACCAGGCTGGCCTCGAACTCACAAAGATCCGCCTGCCTCTGCCTCCCAAGTGCTGGGATTAAAGGTGTGCGCCACCACTGCCCAGCTGAACTGTGTCTTTAAAGTGGCTCAAGTGATAAATTTATATAGATAAATATATTTTAAACATTTTATATACATATATATATGTGGTGTGTGTGTATATATATATATATATATATACATATAGATGAGAGAGAGAGATGTAATTAAGAAGTGTGGGAGGTCAGACAGTGGTGGCACATGCCTTTAATCCTACCACTTCAAGGCTAGCCTGGTTTACAAGAGCTAGTTCTAGGACAGCCAGAACTACACAAAGAAACCCTGTGTCGACAATGGAGGCTGACTGAGAAGCCATCAATAATGGCACTGGGATTTGAGTCTACTGCATGTACTGGCCTTTTGGGATCCTAGTCTGTTTGGATGCACACCTTCCTAGGCCTGGATGGAGGGGTAGGGCCTTGAACTTCCCACAGGGCAGGGTACCTGCCCTCTCTTGGGACTGGAGGGGGAGGGAAGAGGGTGAGTGGGGAAGTGGGAGGGAAATGGGAGGAGGGGAGGAGGTGGAAATTTTGAATGGTATTATTTATAAAGCAAAATAAAATAAAATAAAATGTTAAAAAAAAAAGAAACCCTGTCTCGAAAACACCCTCCCCCAAAAAGAAAAGTGGGGCTGAGGATTTAGCTTAGTAATAGAGTACTTGTCTAGCATACACAAGACCTTTACTTAGTTCAATCCCTAATACTGCAAAAAAGAAAAAAAGAAAGAAATGTGCAAAATAATAGTTTACTGCCATATAGTAAAATTATAAGAAGTTAGGGTAATCATAGACATAAGGTCATGGTAATGGCTATCCAGAATATGTATGTTTATTTCCCAAGCTGGCTGGTACTGAGTGGCTTATAGTTTCCTCCATTACTCCTTTTTGCATTTGGTGCTGCCAGTTTACTCTGCTTTAATTTAGTATGTCTTGGAGCAGATGTCAGCAGTAGCATTGTTTCTATTGTTCCTCATAAATATTTCTTTCCTTTTTCTCCTAAGGAATAAAACATCAGCTTCGGGTTCACCTATCTTTTGGGTTGGATTGCCCAATCCTTGGTGATCATAAGTACTCAGACTGGAATAGGTTGGTCCCTCAGGTAAGACTGACTGTATTAGTTTTCTGTGATAAAACACCATGACCAAGGCAGCTTACATATGAAAGAGTTTATTTTAGCTATTGTTGCAGAGGGATAAGAACCCATCATAGTGGGAAAGCATGGCAGTGGGAACTGGGTACTGAGAGCTCATATCTCAAATGTAAGCACAAAGCCGAAAGAGAGCAAACTGGGAGGAAGGCAAAGCCTTAAGTTCCCAAAGTCTGCCCTCAGTGACACATGTTCCCTAGTACCACCTAAACTTCCCCAAATAATACTACCAACTATGGATCAAAAACTGAGTGTTCAAAAGCCCAACGCTGTGGGGGCACACTTTCAAACCACCATTGGTTTAACTCTGTGTGCATTTAACAGATAAGTGAGAGAACACTTCACCACCACCACCACCACCACACACACACACACACACACACACACACACACGTTTTGTGGTTTTGGAGATAATATTTATTGAGATAATAAACAAATGAATGGCCTCGCCCTAGTGTGTCAATGCCGAGAGTCCCCTTAGTCTTTTTGAGACAGGGTCTCACTGTGTAGGGCCTGGAAACCTCTTTGTAGGTCAGGCTGACCTTGAACTCACCTCCCCAGTGCTGGGATTAAAGGCTTGTGCCACCACTGCCTAACAAGGACTTCTTTCTTCCGTTCGTTTCGAAGTAACAGTGGAGTTTACTAATAAATGGTTTTATTATAGATAACAAATATGGGCATCAAGAGACAGGGAGAAACACATTTAAGAAGAAGACATCCCCTAGAGCAAGGGAGGGTTCTCAAGAAGAAATGTGACATTTAAGTGTCTTAACAATAGCAATATATGTGATTTGGGGTGCTTCTGAAATTACATTGTTCAAGAAGATTTAAAAAAAGATGGTTTGGTAAACTTACTATTTTTTTTTAATTAAAACCGTGAAGTAGGTCATGAAAAAGTATTGTCTACTTTGAACATACTTCTAAATTTTAGAGGCATCAGAGTAGTTGCTGTCTTCATGGAGCCACAGGATGTGCTGTCAGAGCCTGAGTGGTTCATTTGTTTGCTTTCAGATATTGTTGGGAGGCTGTGATAAGATAAAAGCTGCCTTTCATGCTTTCTAAAGAACCATGGAGAGTCTTTTTCATTAGCTGATTGTAGCATCCATTCTCTTAAAAGGCCAGAAAATGTTCCAATAAGAGTTTCTCTGGTATGGTTGTATTTTTCTTACCTAGGTTCTAAGTCCTTCCTAGACATGTCCCTGGAGCAGGCTAGGCATTACTGGGTTATGGGTTATAACTTGCAGAGGTTAGTGTGGTCACTAGTTAAAGGTCACTGGCCATGCCCTTAAGGTTTGTCTTTGCTCTGTGTAGAAGCTTTCTGCTGGCACATTGAAGAAGCTGGGACTGCAGCAGACAAAGGCCCGCTACATCCCCCTTCACCTGCATGCCAGGCAGCTCATCCTGCCTGCTCTGGGAGCCAGAAGAGAGGAACTCCTCCTGGCCTGCAAGCTTCCTCACTTCTTTGCGTGTTCTCTGCGCCGTCTGGGTTTAGACATGCCAGATCAGGATCAGAGCGGAGGCAGTGAGGCCAGGCGTGTAGAAGCAGAGTGAAGACTGTTGGGTAGGTTGGCCCCAGAGCTCTGCTGAATTTCATGGACTCTGTGATCATCTCTCTTGGAAGAGACTGCAGAACCACCACCTGGGATAAGTTGAAGGAACTTGGCCACTTCAGGACTTTTAATGGAGAATGAAGTCATATTTACTGTCAGTTTGGTTGTAATGTGGAAAAGCCTACTGAAAGTCTCTCCTCGATAGGTCTCTTCGCCAAGATGAAAGAAAGCCTAGGACCAGACAGGTTGTACCAGTAAAGAAGAACCAAAGGCTGGAATCTGTGGCCAGGAACTGTCTTCATCCAACAGGAAGAAAAGCTTCTGAGCTATCAGGAGTGCTCCCTTGGAAAGAATGACTTGGATAAACATGTATCATGGGACCCAGGGATTTTGTCAACTAGAACATGGGTGCCATACTGCCTTAGCAGTGAACCTGTGAAAGGGTTGTTTAGCTGAGGCAAATGATGGGCAGCTAACCTAAGAGAGTGAGGCTGGTAGGATGGAAGGTAGTGGCTGGGTCAACAGACCAAGCACACAAACTGTCTAACGCTTATTAGCTCCAGCTGATTGTTGCCCTGTGGGCAAATTTTCTATTTTCTTTTAGAGAACCAGGAAATCCAGATATTTCTGTGAAATCTCCCAACCTGTTGCCAACTAAATAAAACAGTCTAAATTTTTTTGAGATTACAGTTGCATCATTTCCCCTTCCCTCTTATGCTTCCAGACCCTACCATGTACCCTGCTCCCACTTTCACATTCATGGCCTTTTTTTCTTTAATTGTTATTGTGTGTGTGTGTGTGTGTGTGTGTTCCTAAATACATAAATACAATCTGCTCAGTCTATATAATGCTGGGTATATATGTTCTCAGGGTTGACCATTTGTGATGGGGAAGCCTTGTTAACCAATTATTTTTAAGAGGTGGGACCAAGTTAGGGTGTGGCTTTCTGGGACCCGAAGAAAAACAGGCGCATGGCCCAGGTGCTCTCTCTCTCTGTGGTTTCCTAGCAGCACAGCTGAGCTTGGACTTCTCGTTCCTGTTTCGTGAGTTTTCCCCTTATAATAAATACAAATATAATTGTTTCATCTTTTAGCTAGCCTAGTTATTTCCCAAATCGAGCTAACTTCTACACATTTGGGATTGGATAACCACTTGGTGTGTTCTTCCCACTTTCTCCCAATCCAGCATTCCTTAGGTAGCATTAAAGCCTTGTGAGCTTTCTCTCCCCCACATTTGCATGTCCACTGGTGTCATCCCTGTGTAGGTCATGCTTAGGCGCCCATGGTGATAAACCTTCATAGATACAGTTTCTGGCATTTCTAAGAGACATGATCTCATAGCAAACCCCCTGACCCTCTTGCCTTTACAGTCTTCCCTCCCTGTTCCACAGTAATCCCCAACCCTTAGAAGTTGGAGTTGTGTTGTAGACATATCAGTTGGAACTGGCTCCACAACTCTACTTCTGATTGGTTTTGGTTTTCTGTCATGATCTAGAAGTTTCCTTGATGAAGGGTAAGAACACTTACCTGTGGGTATAAGGACAAATACTTAGAATGTAGTTAGGGACTATGCTGCTTTAGTAAAGTGGCTACACAAATATTGAAGATAGTAAGGCTGGGAAAAGGCACAAGTGAAGTGCTTGCTGTGCAAACATGCGGCCCTGAGTTTGATCCCCAGTGTCCATGTAAATGCCAGGCACAATAGCATACCCAGTGCTGAGGAGGCGGAGCTGGACCCCTGGGGCTGGCTGGCCAGGCAGTTCAAACTGTCAAGTTCCAGATTCAGTGAGGTACCCTTTCTCAAAATGTAGAGCATGGTTGAGGAAGACCACATTACCGTCCAGCCTTCATATGAAGATGCACCTGCATGTACATACACATGCATAGATACACAGATACACACATTCACCTGCATGCACACACATCACACGTAGGCAGGTAAGCCCGTATTTGCAGGTTGAATTTGATTTTTAGATTACTAGTTTGAATCTGTTTAAATGAGTAATTTGGAAGTTTTGGGAGAGACATCTTGAAAGTTGTGATCGACATTTCTGCTGCATGCAATGCTTGGCTTTCTCGACTAGGGATGGCTCTGGTTAATTCATGACTGTGCTTATAAGTATGCTGCTTTTATTAAGTCCTTAGTTTGGAAACAGTCTCCTGTTTGTGTTTCTCAGGAAGGAGATGGCCATGCTGAGCACCCTAGAGATGGAAATTTCCTTGGCCTCCCTGTCAGTTGGTATATCCAACTCTTATCTTGGTCTTTAAACAATCTTTACACCAGTGTTTCACAACCTGTGGGTTGCAACCCCTTGGGGGGGGTCAGCCCTTTGACAGGGGTCACCTAAGAACATCAGAAGACAAATATTATGACTCATAACAGTAGCAAAATTACAGTTATGAAGTAGCAATGAAAATAATTTTACGGTTGGGGTCACCACAACATGAGGAACTGTATAAAAGGTCTGCAGCATTAGGAAGATTGAGAACCACTGTTTGACACAGATGTAACTCATATCTGCATCTGGGCTGAGCTGAAGAAAGTTGGAGTGACGGCCTCTAGGACAGCTCTTGTGTGCTCTCTACATGGAGTAGTCCAGCCTTGGCTGTGGCTTCTTCTCCCATGGTTTTAGTTACCTATGTGTAGCTGTAGTCTGAACAGATTAAGTAGAAGTTTTTAGAAATAAACAATTGATGAGTTTTATGCTGTCCATCATTCTGAGTAGTGTGATGGACTCTTTCATCACCCTGCTGGTGCTGCCTCGGTGTGGATGTTCCCTTTGCCATCATGGTGTTGTGTAGACTACCACTCCCCAGTGGTCACTTTAGCCACTTAGGAGCTGTGTTACCGGATTTTAAAGGATCAGTTTTGTGACTGTCATAGTTTGGCAAGTAACTTTTTAGAAAGATCGCATTCACTTGTTATATTGTTATAATTGTTTTTATTAATTTCTTACTGTGCCTGGTTTACAGATTAAACTCAGTTATCTATGCAAAGAAAAACAGTGTTTTTGTAGGGTTTGGCCATATCTATGCTTTCTTTCTATTTAACATAAAAAATTCTGAAACTGGGAGTGGTGGCACTCACCTTAAACCCCAGCTCTCAGGAGGTAGAGCCTTGGCAGATCTCTGTGATTTTGAGGCTGACCAACCTGATCTACATAGTTAGTTCCAGGACACCCAAGGGTACATAGACCCTGTTTCCAAAGAACAAGCAAACAAAAGAAAAATTGTGTTTGTGAGTGTGTATGCACATGTGTGTGCCACAGCACATGTATGTAGGTCAGAGGACCACGTGGGGAAGTCAGTTCTCTCCTTCCACCCTTTGGGATCCAGGAGTTGAACTCAGGTTGTCAGACTTGGTGGCAAGCAAGCATCCTTACTTACCGAGCCATCTCATTGGCCCCAATATCTGTGACTTTGACCATCCACTGACAGTCTTGGAATATATCTTTCAGGGACAGAGGAATTCTAGATTGAATATGCAATTTTTTAACCTCCTTCCCTGTTTTCTTGCTACCTATTACTCTGCACAGTAAATGTGATAGCCCACCCAGGAGAAGTGACTATCTTCGGTTAAATAAAACTTAGATATTTTGTGTATTTTTTCCCATGTTTAGTACACCATGTTTCTCAGGATAAAGTGATAAGAATGTGACACTTAGGAACTACCGATGACTGCTTCGAGGAATTAGTTGAACAGGAATGTCCTTAAAATGGAAACCTGTAGGCTGGGCGGTGGTGGCGCACGCCTTTAATCCCAGCACTTGGGAGGCAGAGGCAGGCGGATCTTTGTGAGTTTGAGGCCAGCCTGGTCTACAAGAGCTAGTTCCAGGACAGGTTCCAAAGCTGCAGAGAAACCCTGTCTCAAAAAAAAAAGGAAACCTGCAGGAAAGAACAGATGATAGAAATAAAAGTTCATTGGAAAGAAAAGAGGGAGTGAGTACTTGGAAAAAAAATGACTGGATCTGTTTCCTCGTTTAGCCTGTTGGTGCCTCCTCAGTGAGGACCTCACCCTTCAGTTTGGCGAACTGAGTAATTAATTAGTAGGCTCAAAGTACCTGGGACTGTTCACAGTTCTCAGGAACTTTCCCAAGAAATGAGAAAATGTGATTATCTCCCTGATGTCCAAACAAGGAGAGCCAGGAAGATTGTTCCCTAGGCTCTGGCACAACCTCAGAGCTGGACTGAGAACTCACTTCATTGTCTAACCTGCTCAGTATCACCATGAAATGCTATACTGCTATTTTATGTCAGCTTTCAAAAATTAATCTTGAATTTTTTGTTTTGTTTTTCAAGACAGGGTTTCTCTGTGTAGCCCGAAATGTCATGGAACTTGTTCTGCAGACCAGGCTGGCCTCAAACTCAGAGATATGCCTGCCTCTGCCTCTCAAGTGCTGAGATTAAAGGTGTGTGCCACCATACCTGGCAATTTAATATTTTGATACAAAGTCTCACTGTATAGCCAAGGCTGATGTTGAACTCATGGCCCTCTTCCCTCAGCCTCCTGAGTGCTGGTGTTATAGGTGTATATCACCATACCTGGCTTTCTGATGCTTTTAGTTCCTGTTACTAGTGGATAACAATCTAGTAAAGTCAATAATGTGCAAGTTGTTAATTCCCCTAGAATACTGTATATCCACACTGAAGACAGGCAGACATTTGTAGGAAGTCAGACAGAGAGCCGCCATGGAGACACCAGGTCGGACATGCTAAATCTTTCCCGGTAAGCCATGACCACGTGGTGATACAGATTAATAAAAATGGGTTAAATCAAGATGTGAAAGTTAGCCAATAAGAGGCTAACACTAATGGGCCAGGCAGTGTTTAAATAAATACAGTTTCTATGTGATTATTTCGGGTGTAAGCTAGCAGGGCGGCCGGGATCAAAAGTAGGTCCGCTCGTTCCTGTTACAGACATTCACTCCACAGACTCTCTGAAGTCTAAGTTAGCTAACCTCTTCATGATCCTCAGAAGCGGTCCTGTCTCCTCTCTCTTCCCATCTTATATTTCTTTCTCACCCAGTCTTATCACTTCCCTCTCCACCTCCCTAGTGCTGGGATTAAAGGTGTGAGCCATCATTTGCTTGGCTGTTTCTCTTTTAGACTGAGTCAATCTTGTGTAGCCCAGGATTGCCTTGAACTCACAGAGATTCATCTGCCTCTGTCTCCTGAGTGCTGGGATTAAAGGTGTGTGCACCCACTAACTGGCCTCTATGGCTAACTAGTGTGGCTAGTTCTATACTCTGATCTTCAGGCAAGCTTTATTTGTTAAAGCACAAACAAAATATCACCACATCTTATAGTATTTAAGATATAATATTAAGAAGTGTCCTTTAAAATTATCATTTAAACATACTATAAAAAATACCAACTATTGTATGATGTAATCCATTTGTAATTATTAACACCCAAGCATTAGCAGAAAGGAAACCATTGCTGACCAGTCCCCAACACAGGAAAGGATTGCTTTCTTAGTTAGCGTTTCTACTCCTGCAATGAACACCATAACCAAAAAGCAAGTTGGGGAGGAAAGGGTTTATTTGGCTTACAATTCCATATTGCTATTTAGCATCGAAGGAAGTCAGGACAGGAACTCAGACAGCTGTAGGAACCTGGAGGCAGGAGCTGATGCAGAGGCAATGAAGGAGTGGTGCTTACTGGCTTGCTCCCCGTGGCTTGTTCTTTCTTGTAGAACCCAGAACCACCAGCCCAGGGGTGGCCCTATCCACAATGGGCAGGGCCCTCCCACTGATCACTAACTAATTAAGAAAATGCCTTACAGTCAGATCCTATGAAGGCATTTTCTCATTGAGGTTCCCTCTTTCAGGTTACTCTAGTTTGTGTCAAGCTGACAGAAGACTAGCCAGCACATCTACGTTCAGAGTGTGCCAGTGACTTACAGGTCAGGGTGTAGTTTCAGGAATTCCAGGGGCCATCTGGTGTGAGAACGTAGTCTGCTTTGAATGTGTGGGGAAGATAAGATATAGTCTTATTTGCTTATCAGGCCATCGGGCAAAGGACATTTTCTATAGTGCTGAATCCCAGAGAAGTTGGACTTGGAACCTGGTGGAGTAGTTTGAAGGAACCACTGGGTACCAAACACTGCAAATTGGCAAAGTGCGTGAGATGCTAGGAGGAGTCCACAGACATTCTCTGCAAAGGACCAGGTAGCAAATATTCCAGACTTGGCAGGTCATACAAGTTGTTGTACCAACTACTTGATTGTTCTGACAAGGAAACCAACACCAGACAAAATGTAAAAAAATGGCTGAGGTTGTGCTCTAGTAAAATTTTATTAGTGGACTCTGGCATATGGAAGTTACATAATATTCAATTATGTGTCAATAAGTATACTTCCTCAAGCGGCCATTGCAAAATACCACAGATAGGTGGATTCAATAGCCCACAGTTCTAGAGGCTACAAATCCAAGATCCAGGTATGGGCAGGTCTGGTTTCCCTTTGATCTTTGTCTCTTGCCTTAACAGACAGCTGACTGTCCATGTATGTCCCCGACATCTCTTTCTACACAAACACCAACCCCATTAATCAAGGTGCTGCCCTTATCGCATCCTTGACTATAATTATCCCTTTAAAGAGCCTTTCTACAAACAAATATAGTTACATTTGGGTTTAGGCCTTTTTCTGTTGCTGGAATAAAACACCATGCCCAAAAGCAGCCTATAGAAGAAAGATTTTATGTGACTTACTATTTCAGAGGATTAGAGTTCATAATTGTATAAATTGATGACATCACCATCAATTTATACAATTATGGTGATAATTGTACAATTAGGGCTGAGGGAAACGTTTTTACTATAGGTGTGAGGGAGAGAACTGCCAGAGGCATCTGGAAGAGTCTAGGACAGGGAAAGAAAACACTAGACTGAATATGGCCGGCAGACTTGGGCCTGGCCAGGAGAGAAACAGGAACAGAGCAGAGGGGTCAGGGGAGAGCAAGAGATGGAGACGAAAAGAGTACAGGAAAAAGACAAGGCCAGAGAGGAGTCGGACCAAGAGAGAGGGCCAAGAGAAGATATAGGACAGAATGAAATAGCAGGGTTTAAAGGAGAAGGAACAGCTGGGGGAAGTCTAGGGAGGGTGGGGACAGAGAAGAGACAGGATGCTGGCAGAACTCTGAAGGTGCCTGACGTAGTGAGGGAACCTGGAGGCCAGCATGCGCTTTGGCATGCTAATAGGCACCACAGATAGCATTTGTCCTTTCTCCCAGAAGAAGGGGAAAAGCCTCCTTTTGGTAGAGGGGAACCAGCTTCACAAGTTCCTGAAGAATGCTGGCTTTAGTCTAACTTGTTGCCAGACTTTGGACCTGACAATACTGGGCAGGATCAGCATTGCAGCAGACAGCTGAGAAATCACGTCTTTAACCAGGAGCCCCAAGCAGAAGAAGAAACTGGAAGTGGGGTGAGGCTATGAGCACTCAGAATCTGCTCCCAGGGATGTGGTTTGCTACAGCAAGGCTGTACCACCTTCCTGAACAGTGCCATCAACCGGGAAGCTAGTGTTTAGACACATAAACCTATCCTATTGGGGACATTTCTCATCTGGACCACCGCAGGGCAACACACGAATCTGGAGGGAGAGAGCATGATTCTGTCGTATAACATTGTCATTCTTTTATTTTTTAAAAAAATATTTAAAAATCTAAAAGCTAGAACTAGTTTTTATCTTCACTTACAGTACGTTCTATGTTCTAGTTTCATTTTTATTTTAAGCAATCCTGGGGGGGTTCTTTTCTTTTAAAAATTATTTTTTTACTTTTTTTTTACATTTTTTTTAAATTTTTCCATGATATTTATTGAGCTCTACATTTTTCTCTGCTCCCCTCCCTGCCTCTCCCCCCCTCATTCAACCCTCCCCCAAGGTCCCCATGCTCCCAATTTACTCAGGAGATCTTGTCTTTTTATACTTTCTACTTCCCATGTAGATTATATCTATGTAAGTCTCTCTTAGTGTCCGCATTGTTGTCTAGGTTCTCTAGGATTGTGGTTTGTAGGCTGGTTTTCTCTGCTTTATGTTTAAAACCACCTATGAGTGAGTACATGTGATCATTGTCTTTTTGTGTCGGGGTTACCTCACTCAAAATAATGCTTTCTAGTTCCATCCATTTTCCTGCAAAATTCAAGCTGTCGTTATTTTCTTCTGCTGTGTAGTACTCCATTGTGTAAATGTACCACATTTTTTTTTTATCCATTCTTCGATCGAGGGGCATTTAGGTTGTTTCCAGTTTCTGGCTATGACAAACAAAGCTGCTATGAACATAGTTGAGCACATGTCCTTGTGGCACGATTGAGCATCCTTTGGATATATACCCAAGTATATATTTGGATATATACTTACTGGGTCTTGAGGAAGGTTGTTTCCTAATTTTCTGAGAAATTGCCACACTGACATCCATAGGGGTTGTACCAGCTTGCATTCCCACCAGCAATGCAGAAGTGTTCCCTTTTCCCCACAACCTCTCCAGCATAAGTTGTCATCAGTGTTTTTGATCTTGGCCATTCTTACAGGTGTAAGATGGAATCTCAGAGTTGT